>JAWNOY010000010.1:0-248269 GCA_035045545.1 Drosophila gaucha
AAATAAAACTATTTTAGTAAAAGATATAGTAATTTCCTATTTGCCACGCCCCCAGAAGTTTTCTCCGATTTGCCACGCCCCCAAGAGGCGGATATATATAATTTTCCATCATTTTGTCGAAACGGTCAAGCCTAACGTCTGTGTCAATTTTTGGAGCTCTAGGTGTAAAATTGTAGAAGATATAGTTTAATCCGATTTGCCACGCCCCTAATGGGCGTAGATATATATTCTTTATCTTTTTTTTGTAGAAGTGGTTGATACAAATATATGTTTTAAGTTTCAAGTCTCTGGCTTTAACAGCATCCAAAATATTGGAAAATTTATGTTAAGCACTATATAGACTTTCCCGATTTGCCACGCCCCAAGTAGGCGTGGATATATAAATTTTTGATCAATCTGAAGGGGAGGCCAAAAGTATATTACTTTCCAAATTTGGATGCTCTAGCTTCAAAACTGTAGAAGATATAGTTTTATCCGATTTGCCACGCCCCCAAAGGGCGTAGATATATAATCTATATCTTTTTGTATTTGGGTGCAACTCAGGAGTATATATTCTAAACTTCAAGTCTCTGATTTTAATAACGTCGAAGTTATCCCACTAAAACATTTCTTAAAACCGATCTGTCCTATGGGAGCTATAGGATATAGTCATTCGATCCGGATGATTCCGAGATATACAATGCCTGCAGCACATTCCAGCCTATGTGCAAAATTTCAGCTCTGTAGCTCTTATAGTCTCGGAGGAGATTGCGTTGATCCAGACAGACGGACAGACGGACAGACGGACATGGCTATATCAACTCAGCTCGTCTTGCTGATCAAGAATATATATACTTTATATGGTCGGAGATGCTTCCTTCTCTGCGTTGCAAACTCCTGACCAAAATTAATATACCCTTTTTGCAAGGGTATAAAGATGTAAAAGATATGTTCAAAAAACCGAATCTCGACAACGTTTTATGTCGATATCATTGAAACGGGAAAACTTATCGAATATGTAAAACGAACTCGATATGCGCGCTGTATACACAGACCATCGTGCAAAATTTGAAGTCACTAACTAAGAGGGCCAAATCAACTCAGCTCGTCGCCCTAATCAAGAATATATATACTTTGTGGGCTCTGCCACGCCTTCTTCTGCATGTTACATACTTTTTGCAAAACCATTATACCCTGATTTCCCATTTTCAATGGGTTCAGGGTATAAAAATAATAGCCTTAACTTTGCAACATTCTTGCAAATCTATCCTTTCCCCGACTCAGCGTGGATTTGTGCAGAATCGGTCAACTGCAGCCATTTTACTTGAGTTTACCTCTTTGGTATATGATGGGTTTTCTGGACACAATGAAGTTTATATTTTTTAGTTTGTTCTTAGTTTTTATTGTTATTAGTACTAATTAAGTTAAGGAATAGATTAAACCTATAAGCATGTATTAGTGTAAAGATTTTGTAAGACAATAAATAAATCGATAAATAAATAATATGCAAATTGATGTAATTTACACCGACTTTAGCAAAGCATTTGGTTCTGCTTATACGAAATCCTTATTTAAAAGCTAGACCTTATATGATTCCCTCCCCCTCTAGTTTCTTGGATATCGTCCTATTTAAAAGCAAGAACTCTAAACTTGTAAATGTTTCATCGGGTGTACTGCAAGGTAGTCATCTGGGTCTATTACTCTTTGCTTTTTTCATTAATGATCTTCCGTCTTTAACTATATAACTCACTCTCAGATACTAAAGTATGCTGATGATGTGAAGCTTTCCTATCTTATGCTGACTCTTCCCATCACCTACATCTGCAACAGGACTTTAATTCTATGCAATTGTGCTGTGATGATAATCATTAACATTTAAATTGTTCTAAATGTATGGTTATAACCTTTAGTCGTTCAAAACCCCAATTTGTTAACTATTTAATTAACAATACTTCTTTAAAGCGTATTTTTCAAAGATCTTGGTGTACTCTTTGACTCAAAACTGTGTTTTAACAATCATATTTGTACTATTGTAAATAAAGTCAAGAGTGTTTTAGGGTTCATTAAACGTTGGTCAAAAGAGTTTAATGATCCTTTTATAACCAAACTTCTTTACATTTCGCTTGTACGACCAATACTTGAGTACTGCTCTTGTATATGGTCTCCTCAGCATAAGGTTAAACGGGATCGCATCCAGCCGTTTTTATACCCTGAACCCATTGAAAATGGGAATTCAGGGTATAATGGTTTTGTGACAATGTATGTAACAGGCAGAAGGAGGCGTGGCAGACCCCATAAAGTATATATATTCTTGATCAGGACGACGAGCTGAGTCGATCTAGCCATGTCCGTCTGTCCGTCCGTCCGTCTGTCCGTCTGTCCGTCTGTCCGTCTGTCCGTCTGTCCGTCCGTATGAACGCAGTGATCTCGTAAACCACAAAAGCTAGAGACTTGAGATTTTAGATATATATTCTTGTATACCATACGCAGTACAAGTTTATTTTTTTTTTCGATAACTCATCCCATTTCCTTATTATCGATAACAATCGATATTTTGACTTTGTTTTTAAGCTATAACTTATAGACCATGATAGCTAGAGATACCAAATTGACTACGTAAGTTGCTGTGATGTAAATATAGATAATAATTTTTTAAATTTTGGATACCTCCCCCCATTAGCCCCATAAGTGGAAAAACGTATTTCAAATACTAGAGAGTTGGGATTTTGTATATATACACCTCTAGATGTCAATATTATGTCCTGAAAATTTCATTAAGAAAGTAGGTCTAGAACCGAAGTTATCTAACAATGAATTTCTCATAATGCTGCCCAGAATGCAGCTCAAGCGCAGCCGCTAAATTATGTACGCAGTAAGCGGCGCGCTTGCTTGTGTATGTATATGTGTGCGTGTGTGTGTGCGCGCAGTGGGTAATTTGTACCGGTAAAAGATGTAAGCTAGATTGTTTAAAACACCGTCTCGGACTTGGTTCAGGGGATCTCGTAGTCGGGCAGACCCGACTAGAGCATTCTTACTTGTTAATCTTTGCCTTACGAGGTTTGAATTGGGACCCCATTCTACGTTTGCCTTCTTACCGCAGTAGGCTTCAAGTCCGTGATTTTCAATCAATAATAAACCGTAGAGCTTCCTTGGTCATTCTATATAAGTTGTTTATTGGTGATATTGACGCAATATTTCTTTAAGGACTCCTCAAGTTCATTGTTCCTGGGAGACAAACCAGGTATTTTTGCAATTTACATTTAACACAGTGATTACTCTTCGCATAATTTGTATACGTGGAACCCATTGAAAATGGGAAATCAGGGTATAATAGTTTTGCAAAAAGTATGTAACAGGCAGAAGGAGGCGTGACAGACCCCACAAATATATATTCTTAATCAGTCCGTCTGTCTGGATCAATGCGATCTTCTCCGAGACTATTAGAGCTACAGAACTGAAATTTTGCACATAGGCTCCAATCTGCTGCAGGCATTGTATATTTCGGAATCATCCGGCTCGGACTATATCCTATAGCTCCCATAGGACAGATCGGTTTTAAGAAATGTTTAGACGGGATAACTTCGGCGTTATTGAAGTGTTAGACTTTAAATTTAGAATATATACTCGTGAATCGCATCCCAATACAAAAATATATAGCATATATAGCTACGCCCCTTGGGGTCATGGCAAAACGGGTAAAACTATATCTTCTACAGTTTTAAAGCTAGAACATCCAAATTTGTAAAGTAATATAAATTTGACCTCCCCTTCAGATTGATCAAAAATTTATATATCCACGCCTACTTGGGGCGTGGCAAATCGGGAAAGTCTATATAGTGCTTAACATAAATCCTCAAATATTTTGGATGCTGTTAGAGCCAGAGACTTGAAACTTTAAACATATATTTGTATCAACCACCCCTAGAAAAAAGATAAAGAATATATATCTACGCCCATTGGGGATGTGGCAAATCGGAAAAAACTATATCTTCCACAATTTTACACCTAGAGTTCCAAAAACTTACAAAAACGTATAACTTCACCGTTTCGACAAAATGATGAAATTATTATAATGTATATCCGCCTCTTGGGGGCGTGGCAAATCGGAGAAAACTATATCTCCGAAAGTCTCATAGGTACAGCTTTAAAATTTGATATATAGGTGACGGTTGTTCTGCTCAATAGATTGCCCAAAAATTATATATCCAATTGTTGGGGGCGTGGGAAATCAGAGCAGACTATATCTATATCCTTTGCAATTGCAAGGGTATTACCAAACTTCGACATGGCCGAACTTAGCCCATCCCTCTAGTTTTTAATTTTTTAAGTAACACCGTATACCGCACACAGTCTGTACGTGTGCACACATATATTCAAATGTGTGTATTCTTCTTTGAATTTTATTTGTTAAATCGCAATTTTAGTTTCATTGTAATTCTCGCCGCTGCTACTTTAATGGCGTGTTTGTCACTGAGAGCAATGTGAGGAGTGTGGTGTTATAGTTAGAGAAGGTGGCTTGCAAGCGAGGAGCCGCAGGTTCGGACCCGCTGAGGACACAGTTTTTTTTTATTTAGAATTTTTTTTGTGCATTCATATTATTATCTGTCTGTATATATGTAAAAATGCAAACTCGAACAAAGGTTCAGGGATCTCTTAGTCGGGCAGTCCTGACTAGAGCGTTTTCACTTGGTTTTTTTTTAATTTCTGTTGCACACGTTAAGTCAAAATTGTATGAAATAAATAAATTAATATATATATATACTTATATAAGTCTTCTATAAGTAATAGGTATTTGAATATACATACATATGTATGTATGTATGTGTGTAATATATACTTACTGTGTATATATATTTATATACATAAAACAAAAATACATATTACTTATAGACAACTTTTACCTATTTATTCGTATTTCATACCTCTGTGCATATGTATAAATGAATTTCTTAGTAAAGTCGTCCGTTACTAATCAGCGATTAATTTAATCGTGGACTCAACCTGAATTGTGTACACGTGTCGTGAGCCACGTGCGTCAGTTGAGGGTAAGTATATATGTTTTTCAAGCACGTTGCTAGCGATTTTGATTTTTATGCTGCTATTGTTGTTTGCCCAATCATTTTACTTAACGACACTACCAGACGTTGGAAATAAATTGTATTTTAAGGGATGTTAATGTGTGAAAAATATTTGTTTAATAATTTGATGCACCGTTCAGATTAGGAACAAAGGATAACCAGGAAACACACGTGCACGTAAAGCAACATTTAAGTTAAGGTGAGACAGCTTGAACTTTAATCGTTGATTAATCCCTAAAATAAATATTTAGGTTGTTTGTCTTTCGGCTGTCTTAAGCTGTTACTACAGTTAAATATAATATTTCGCAGTCAGTTGCCCCAAAAGTAATTTTTATTTTTGTTCCTAGATTGGACTGAAATTGGAAAACAAAAATGACGGTAACATCTATGGTTAAGATTTCAGCCTATTGTGACAAAAGTAGCTTTATTAAATAAATATGTAAAGTCCCAGCTTTGAAACACTCCCCCAATAAAAATCATTCGTGTTTTTTCTAAGAGCTGGGGGTTACCATTACTTACCATTGGAATGATAAATAATTATCCCTTTAAATAAAAAATATTAAGAGAACTAAAAACGCTCAAGTCGGGAATGCCCGACGAAATTCCCTGAACGTTTCTTCGAGTTTGCATTTTTGGACACAGTGGACCAATAATATCTTCGTACAGTAACAGCTTTTTTCTTTGCTAATGAAAAAAAAGTTATATGTTAAGAGAAAACTAAAAAAGGTTATGATGTTTTTTTTTAACGAATTTATTAACTTTAGTAAGGAAAAAAAATGTTAATATTTAAAATAGACAAAAAGTTACAATTAAAATCATTGAAGGCACGTTTTTGGCTCCAATAAAGTCTTCGTACAGCATAATTTCCTAGTACTTAAGATGCAGACTAAAAGCGAAAATGATAACGGTTGTTTCCGAATGTATGCATAGCAGGTTTAGGCATCATTTCATCTTGTAAGCAGCTATAACAGAAAAAATCGATTAGCTTTAGTAAAAATGTACTAAAATTCACCAATCCAGTTTTGGCGTAATATTATATTCTCATACAATATAACATTTTTGGATCGGATGGGCGACTAAAAGTGTAGAGAAGAACTGTAAAGGCACTCGATCCAAAAAAAAACACTATGAAAAATGTAAAGTATGCTAAACCACCATTAGTGATTGTTGTATAACTGGTATAACTGGCTCCACATTTTAAAAAAACAATTTATTTATTTATTTTTAAATTGTTTAGGTAAAGCCGTATTTTCAATAAAATAAAAGCTTTTAATGCTCAAAATTTGATTAAAATCCGTTTGGTAATACAGAAGTTATTAAAGAATAAATTTTGTCAATCGGCAAAAGCACGCGTCAGTAGTCTAGCATTTTCCCTATTCGTGTGCACTTATATGTACATTCATTCGTGCTTCTGTGTGCTTATGTGTGCGTGTTTATGTGCGCGCAGAAGGTTATATGCAAGGATAAAAGATATAAGCTAGATTGTTTAAAACATCAGCTCGGAATTGGTTCAGGGGATCTCGTAGTCGGCCAGACCGACTAAAGCGTTCTTACTTGTTTTTTTTTGTTCTTACATCTTTTAATTTAATTAAATTATCATGTCACTTATATCTTTTAAAATTGTTCCATTATTATTTTGAAAAAAACACCAACTAAAATTATTTTCATGTATTATACTTGTTATAAAATTCAATTATACGATTTTTTAAATATTTGGTAGTTCGGAGCTGTTGAGATGGGTCAATCCAAGCATATTATCAACAGAAGGACTTAGATAAAATCATAGAAGGAAGCTAAAAGTTGGATGAACTGCTCATCAACCATGAATGGAAATGGAATTCAGTTATATCTAAGCCTGAAGGACGTACCTTTGACCATAAGAATATAGAAGAATATAGAATATAGAATATATAGAAGAAGATTATCATATTTTTCTATGTCATCTTATATCCATAATATCAATAAAAATTGGTATTTTACTTAGGTTTTTAAGTAAAACTCGAATACTATAAATACTACGGAACCTAATGGTAAATTATACAAAGATTTCAAATATTCAACATTTTAGTTACCTTTTTCTCTCCCCTCTAAATTGAAAGCTCATTTTAAGCTGAAGAGTTTTGAGTCTTTATGCACACAGTTGGATGCCTTATGACGGTATACCTTTTATGAAGATCGGACAATAAAAACCAAGGTTGTTTCTGAATGCATTTCCCATAGTGCGGGCTTGTGAAAAGAAGAAGCACAACGGCTAAATTGCGCAATAAGGGTCGTGCTTGACTACGGGTATGTGAGTTTGCGTGTTGTTTCAACATATGTATGTATATATGTAGAAAAATGCCCAGAATGGTTAAAACAGTAGCATGTCGAGTAAATTGTATTAATTTTACAACAGTATATTGATTTAATTCAATATATGTCTTTCCTGCCGTCCGTTTATCCGTAAGAAGTTATTTGACTGCTATTGAAGGTAAAGACTGGAAATTGAGAATATATACTTCATTGTATAGTAGTCAGATAAGTGTTTCGAGTTTTGGATACTTCTGTAAAGTATAGATATATGTATAGATATAGTTTTCTCTGCTTTGTCAAGAATAGGTCAAGATCGACGTATTTAATCATTTTTGGGACTCTATGTGTAAAATTATAGAAGATACAGTTTTACCAATTTGCAACTCCTCAAGAGGCGGATGATTGTAATTTTTGGGCAATCTATAAAGGAGGGCAACAGTAACCTACACGTTAAGTTTTTGTACTCTAGCTATTAAACTTTAGAAGATATAATATATATAATTTTTCA
Source organism: Drosophila gaucha (assembly GCA_035045545.1). Taxonomy (NCBI): domain Eukaryota; kingdom Metazoa; phylum Arthropoda; class Insecta; order Diptera; family Drosophilidae; genus Drosophila; species Drosophila gaucha. The sequence goes on from JAWNOY010000010.1 coordinate 7,858, forward strand.
TAATTTTGTCGAAACGCTCAAGATTAACGTTTTTGTCAATTTTTGGGACTCTAGGTGTAAATTTGTAGAAGATACAGCGTTTTCCAATTCGCCACGCTCCTAATGGGCGTAGATACAATATATATGCTATATCTATTTTCTAGGGGTGGTTGATACTAATATATGTTTCAAGGTGCAAGTCTCTGACTCTAACAGCATCCAAAATATTGGAGGATTTATTTTAAACACTATAAGACTTCCGCGATTTGCCACTCCCCTAGTAGGCGTGGACACATAACTTTTTAATCTGTCTAAAGGGGAGGTAAAAAGTATATTACTTTCAAATGTTGGATTTTTTAGCTCTAAAACTGTAGAAGTTATAGTTTTACTCAATTTGCCACGCCCCCAAAGGGACTAGCTATATATACTATATATTTTTATGTGGGGGTGCGATTCATGAGTATATATTCTAAATTTCAGGTCTAAGACTTTAAAAGCGCCACAGTTATCCCACTAAAACATTTCTTAAAACCAATCTGTCCTATGGGAGCTATAGGATATAGTCATCCGATCCGGATGGATTGGAACCTATGTGCAAAATTTCTCTGTAGCTTTAATAGTCTCGGAGGAGATTGCGTTGATCCAGACAGACGGACAGACGGACATGGCTGTATCAACTAAGCTCGTCATGCTGATGAAGAATATATGTACTTTATATAGTCGGAGATGCTTCATTTTCTGCGTTATAAACTTCTGACCAAAATAAAAAACGCTTTTTGCAAGGGTATACAAATTTTACGACGTATGTATGTGTCTAAGTGAAAAAGAAGAACACTCGAAGAATGAAAAGCACAGTTAGCTGCGCATGCGCTTGCGTGTGGTGGGTGTTTAGATGTATTTAAAAAACGTTATACATACATGTACAACTAGACAGAGCACACAACACTTCCAGTGCATTAAAAAAAGCACAAAAAGCACATACTAAGTAAGCACTTCATATTTACGGTGTTGCGGCAAAAACTAATTTAAATAAAGTTAGAGTTGCCCAATCGTAGATCTTAAGGAAAATATGCAATGCACCCTGGTACATGCGAAACAGGGGCATTGAAAGAGATCTTAGGGTACCTAAAGTGGGAGATGTTATGCAACAACCAGCATCGAATTATATACAACGAGAAGAAGAACATAAGAGAAGAGTCAACAGGTGCCATCTAATATATCTCCCTACCAGATTCCTTCATTAATATTATAGTTTCTGTAAATATTGTAAATAATATACACTAGTCCACACATGGACATATTTAACATTAATGCAATATTTGTATCACCTGATGTCAATTTTTTTTTCATTTCTCAAATGTAAAACTAGATTAAGTTGCCATTAATGGAGACAGAAAAATTGTTTATCCTACATATACAAATTTGTATTAAGAAAAAAAAGAAGACCTATACATATGTATACATTCTCTGAAAACCAATCAACTTTGGTCACTATAGCTGTCAAAATTTAAAAATATCAATATTTATGAATTGTATAGAAATTAGAGCAACAGGCTTAAATGTATTTTTTCGTTTGTTACAATAAATATTTTGAATGTTTGTCTTGGTTTCAAAAAATTCAGAGAGACTGACAATGAGGCAAAAGATTCAGCCAATCGAAATTTTAAATGATACATATTTAAAATTCTAAAGATTTATTTTATGACTTTCAATAGATAAATGTAATACATACGATTCAATGAGATAACATGTTTTTTTTTAATATTTTTTTATTTATTCAGTATCAGCGTGCGATATACACTATAACAGAATATTTTAACTTAAGTTGAAGCCTCGCTTAATCTTAAGGAAATAACCTACTTAACATATGTATGTATATATATTAATTTATTGTCAAAAAACAAATTAATATTTTAACACATTTGGGATTTGACATTCTGATGTACAACAAGCCAGAGCGTTCTAGTCGGGTATGTCCGACTAGGAGATCCCCTGAACTAAGTTTGAAGTGGTGTTTTAAACAATCTAGCCTACATATTTAATATATATATATTACCCTCTGCGTGAACTCACACACGCACACATATACATGCACATACAAGCACGGGCGCCGCTTACTGCGTAGATGATTTAGTGGCTGCGCTTGGGCTGCATTCTGAGCAGCTTTATGAGAAATTAAGAAATTAATTGTTAAATAAATTCTGTTCTAGGTGTATTTTCTTAATAAAATTTTCAGTACATAATATTGACATCCAAAGGTGTATATATAAAAAATCCCAACTCCCTAGTATTTGGAACACGCTTTTTTCACTTTTGGGGCTAGTGGGGGAGGTATCAAAAATCTGAAATATTTGTTATGTGTATTTTCATCTCAAAAACCTACATAGTCACTTTGATGTCTCTAGCTATTATCGTCTTTAAGTTATAGCTTAAAATCGAAGTCTAGATATCGATTGTTATCGATAATAAGGAAATAGGATGAGTTATCGGAAAAAAAATTCGTACTGCGTATGGTATAAAAGAGTATATATTCCAAATTTCAAATCAAGCTTTTGTGGTTTACGAGATTGCTGCGTTCATACGGACAGACGGCCATGGACATGGATAGATCGACTCAGCTCGGCGTCCTGATCAAGAATATATATATTTTGTGTGGTCTGCCACGCCTCCTTCTGTCTGTTACATAGATTGTCACAAAACCATTATACCCTGAATTCCCATTTTCAATGTGTTCAGGGTATAAAAAACTGATAAACGATAAATGAAAATAGGGTATCCGACATTTGTATAAAAACACTACTTCGAAGCGGTCAAAATCATAAGTTTTGAATTCTAAAAAATGACAATGTATTTCGGACTTAGGAATTACTTTTCAAATTGCATCCAAGCTTAAGTCTATTTCTTCCACTTGGCTAAAGCAACTCGGCTGCTAATGCTGATCAAATATACCTACATATATAGTACAAACAACCTGCAGGTCGGAAAAGCTATCTACTGACAATCACATATACATCACATATATGTATGTACATTTTATGCATAAATACTGCCAATTTTATTACATAATTTTTAAAAAATATAAATTTGATTTAAATGGATTTTACGTTTTAAGTGTTATTTATTAAATTGTTTTCTTCTGTGTCAAATTGTATGTATTTAATTAGGAAGAGCTTGCACAAATATATTTATGCGCATACATATACTAAATTTTCATATTGTGTGCTCATGCATCATGTTTCTATTTCATACCATCATGCTTGTTTGAAGCCTTGTGTGTTACAAGGGAGGCGTACCTTGTAGTTGACCAATCACAGGCCTCAACCACTGTTTTTGACTTATGCTCCTCCCCCATACACATTGAGCAACCGCCCATGTATGAGGTTCATGTGATTGTTTAATGAGACATTTCGAGGCACATACATATTTATTTAGTAATATATTTGCATAGAAATATAAAGTCACGCTGCGTAGAGCAAAGAGTATTTAATAAAGCAGATGTAACATAGCTCTAAGTCGTAGATACCAGCAAAACTTTAAAAACTTGTATTTATTTCGAAATAAACTTTTCTATGTGTGTGGCTAAGACTATACAATTGTGTAGATATTAACGTGACATTTCAGTTCAAAGATATGTACGGCCTCTGCTAGGTTTCCCTAAATTAGCTTTTAATTCTTTTTAGAAATTAGAATTTTTGATGTTGGTAGAGGCGGGCATCTTCAACAATATATAGTATAGATCTACCTGTGTTAGTCTGTCTATGACCTGTACACCTAAAATATATAGACTCTCGTATGTCAATAGCCAAACTCAAATATCGATTTATTATGTTTCTATTTTAAAAAAATGAAATACCACTTTTTTAAGAGCTACAAATTGAAATTGATATGTAAGTTTTTGTAGAGCATACAATTACTAAATTTGTAACTACAGGAATAAAACAAGTAAGAACGCTCTAGCCGGGACTGCCCGACCACGAGATCCCCTGAACCTCGTTCGAGTTTGCAGTTTTACATATGTACATACAGATCTGAATGCAACAGTAAAAAAAAATTTTGCTTAGTTAAGGCCAGAGACTTGAAACTTAAAACATATATTTGTGTGAACCACCCCCATACAAAAACATATAGTATATAAAGCTACGCCCATTAGGGGAGTGGCAAATCAGTAAAAACTGTATCAAATCGATGAAAACTATATCTTCCAAAGTTTTATAGTTACTGCACCAACATTTGATCTATAGGTTACTGCTGCCCTGCTCCAAAAACTGACAAAAAATTGTATATATCAACTTGTTGAGGGCGTGGCAAATCGGTAAAAACTATACCTCCTACAAATGTACACCTAGAGATCCAAAAGTTTTCAAATACTTCAAAATTAAAATCTTCTTGAAAATTCATAGAGAAAACTATATCTATATATTTTACGATTGCAAGGATATTACCAAACTTCGGCATGGCCGATGTTAGCCCATCCCTATAGTTTTTTTTTAAAGTGGTCGAAACAACCATGTGTTTTAGGTTTCAAGACTCTGGCTCTAACAGTGCCGCATATATTTATGTTAAACAGTATATAGACAAAAATTGATATGATATATTGTATATCAGCCTCTTTGGGGCATGGCATGTATGGGGGTGGGATACCCTAGTATATATTACAAATTTGAAGTCTAAGGTTTGAATGAAACACACTTTTATTGAAACCGGTCTTCGACGGATTCCGAGATATAAAATGACTGCAGTAGAATCGAGCTTATGTTCAAAATTTCTGCTTTGTAGCTTTAATAACCTGGAGGAGATTACGTTGATCCAGAAAGACGGACAGACAGCTCGTCTGTCGGATATAGTCGGAGATGCTTCCTTCTGTGCGTTGCAAACTTCTGACTAAAATTAATATATTAAGGGTATAAATATCTTTACGAATTAGCTTCACAGAGCATAGCCATACAATTTTTTACTTACTTAACTTTTTACTAACTTAATATTTTATCATATCAAATGAATTTTGAGTTATACATATATATCTAATATAAAATCTGTAGTTTTTATAATGTTCGAGATTGGAGTATCATACCGACAAACTGGTAGACGAACTGACTGACAAACAAACGGACCTGGCTAAATCGACTTTACTCGGCGTCTTGGTCAAAAGTTGTTACCTATATTTGCACAAGAATTTGATACTCTTTTTACCGTTATAAATGGGCTCAGGGCATATATGTCACACAACCGATGTCCAACGCAATTCCACAGGTGGAATATCCAAATGGTAACTTGTATATATTTTTATGTTACTTCAAGCTGCAAACGCACGTCGTTAGCTTCACTTTTTATAAGGTTGCTGTATTGTTTAAAACTATTTTAAATTGTTTGCTAACGGTTGCCTTCTGTCCCTCCTGAAAACTTAGCATTGGGCGAAATACAAAATAAAAGTCATATCACAATCACTGCACATAAAACTTGAATAAGAAATAAATTGTTTCAAAGCACGGGTAAAAACATCCTGCTGAAAATTTTGAAGCGTGGGCATTTATACGCAGACATTTATAAGTCAAAGGCAACAATATATAAAATAGGCTCACAAAATATGCAAATTATTTACAAGAGCTATCTCCATCGTCAGCTATCGTGACGGAAAAAATGATCGAACAACGAAGAAGTAGAATCTCCATTTCACTGGTATTTTCAAGAGCTTGACAGTTCTCAAAACATGAAATTTTAAGCTTTTGAAAATTGCCGGGAAAAATAAATCATGCTACAAGTAGACTTCGTTGAGAAATCAAAGTGTGATTTCCCAATTTTTTTATGTCTTCTTTGTCTGCATACTAAAACCTAAAGCATACTATAGTGAGCTCACGATACGCGGATAGAATATCCGCCCACCCTAACCAGCTAGCAGCCAGCCTAATTACTAATACAAATAATAGAAGACTGAAAAGACTACATCCATTAGACATAAGAACATAAACCCAGCAATTAAGTAATATAATGAACAAAGGCGAACAAGCCATCCTAGTCAAGGTATTACATAAACATGCGCTATAGAGTTAAGTACAAAAGCTGCAATAAAAATGAAATGAAAAAAAAAAAAAAAATACTATAGTATTTTATATAAATTTGTTTTTATACTCTGATCACATTGAAAATGGGAAATCAGGGGATAATGGTTTTGCAAAAAGTACGCAATAGGCAGAAAGAGGCGTGGCAGACCCCACAAAGTATATATACTCTTGATCAGGGCGACGAGCTGAGTCGATTTAGCCCTGTCCGTCTGTCTGTCTGTCCGTCTGTCTGTCCGTCTGTCTGTCCGTATGTATGAAGCGTCGATCTCAGAACCTATAAGAGCTAGAGACTTGAAATTTTGCACTATGCAGGTCCATGTATACAGCGCGCATATCGAGTTTGTTTTAGATATTCGATAACTTTTCTTGTGTCACTGATATCGATTAAAAACGTTATCAACATTCAGTTTTTAGGCCATATCTTTTATATCTATTTAGCTACAGTCATCAAACTTTGAATTTAACTTTTTGTAAATAAAATATACTTTCTTTTTTCTTAAATTTGTGATATCGGCTCTACATTTGAAAAAATTATTAATTTAAAAAAAAAAAATTTTTTAAGCCACAATTAATTTTTTTTTAATTTTTAAAATAAACCCGTATATTGCATAAAATCAAATCATTCAATGCTTAAAATGTAATTAAAATCTATTTAGTAAGTTAGAAGTTATTAAGGAAAACATTTTGTCAATCGGCAAAAGCACGCGGCAGGCAACGCCAATACGTGTGCAGTGCACACGGTGCACACATACATTCAAATGTATGCGTTATTCTTTGAATTTTATTTGTTAAATAGCAATTTCAGTTGCATTGCAATTCTCGCCGCTGCTACTTTAGTGGCGTCTTTGTCACTGGGAACAATATGAAGTGTGTGGTGTAATGGTTAGAGATGGCGGCTTAGAAGCGGAGAGTCGCAGGTTCAATGCAAAATCAAATGCAAACTCGAACAGAGGTTCAGGGGATCTCGTAGTAGGGCAGTCCCGATTAGAGCGTTCTTACTTGTTTTTTAATTCTAGGGAGAGTCGATATTAAGAATATATCCCTTCCGTACATTCATTGCAAGCACATAGTTAGGAAATTTTTAAACTGTACCTTTTATTGTTTTGTTTTTAGAAATAAGTCCAAATATTGATTATAATTGATATTAAGGAAATTGATGACGATATCTATAATAAATTATACATTTTTCAGTATTTACGGAATATTTTTAATAGTTTATAAGTAAGATTATGGTGACATCAACTCAGCTCGTAGTCTCGATCTAGAATATATATGCCCTTGGGGTCGGGCTATACATTTGCACAAAACCATTATTCCCTAAATTCCCATTTTAAATGTGTTCAGGATATAAGAATTGTATCTTTAGGGGTGGCTGTTATGCTTTTGATTGCTCTTTCTGCTTATTTTAATTTGTCTGAAGATCGTAGCTAACATAATCATTCAACTGAAAAATCATGTCGTGCTGAGTTCTTGAATTTCAATTCATCCGTTCGACTGGATGAGAATATTTTTTGTACTCTCAAATAATTGCTGAATTGGAATCTTGCTAACATATCAAAACGGCATAGTTTTTATGTGGTTATTACAATAAGTGAAACAATTTAATTTTTAATCTTGTTACGGCAGATGTCAATCATTACGAGCATTAAAAGGCCTCAATAACTAAATTATCTAACTTTCTATATAAAATAGTTTTAGTGACTCAGTCAACAGTAAATGTGTCTTCAAATTTACATTGAGCTGGTAGGAGAGAGACTAGAGGGTATATTCGGTTATGCTTATTTATCTTGCCATTATCTTTTATAAACCAATTAATTTTTTAAAAAATCATTTGGCTTACAGGAAGATGTATTGACAATATTTGGCATTTATCACATATGTTTGTTACTGTATAATAAGCTCTATTAGATGAAACGGACACACTAAATGTTGTTTTTCTTTCTCGATAGCTTGATCGAAATAAGCCATTATTTGCTTGGCGCAATAAAAGTGTTGTTTTTATATGATTATCAATCGATTTTTTGTAGAATGCGAGTCTAACCGTTTTTCTAAATCACTTCACAATTTTGATAAAATTGCGCAATCAACAATACACAAGTTGTCAGTGCAAAACAATTCGGAAAATGTTGGATGACTCAAGTTGAACACTTAAGTGGGACTTACTGAAGCGAAATATTCAAGAAGATCGTGTGCATTAAAATAATAATAATGATAGATTGAATTTAAAGAGCTAATGTCTATTTTTCATATTTAAAAATTTCTTAAGATCGGGTAATAAAATCCAAAGACATTTTTTTTACAATGGAGCTCCAGCTGTTACGATTTTGTTTTTATAAGCTTAAGCCAATAGAAAGTGTACGGATGTATAATAATTTTGTGCAAATGAAAGTAGAAGGCAGAAGGTCGTTCTCTGATGATGAAAAAATGATTATTATGTCAAATTTGGGAGCTTTAGCTCTACAACAGTAGAATATACATTTTACCTTATGTGCCCCAGTTTGCATGGCTATATGCAATTTTTGCTCGATCTTTACAGGAAGTCAACAATAAACTTCTTGCCAAATTTGGTATTTTCTGCAGGGATGGGATACACGAGACTATATACCAAATCCCAACTCTTAGACGGCAATATTGCCGAAAATTACACTGTTTTATTAAAAGATATAGTAATTCCCGATTTGCCACACCCGCTGTTGGCGTAGATATATAACTTTTATGTAATCTTGAGAGCATGTCAACGGATGCTTACAAGTTTAGCTATTCTAGCTCCAAAGCTGTAAAAGATATTGTTTTAATCCGATTTGCCCAGCCCCTATGGGCATATCAATATATACTACATGTTTTTGATGTTGATGTGACATGTTTCAGGGTGATCTATTTGCATTTATATTCTTAATTGCAAGCCTCTAGCTCTTATAGCGCCCAAAATATTATAGGATGTATACGAATCGCTATGAATATACTCTCAATTTTTCACGACCCCAGGTGGAGTGTATATAAACCTTTTCGACTTATATTCAGGGGGAGGTCAACCGTAACTCACATGCCAAAATTGGATGCCCTAGTTTTAAAACTGCAGCAGATACGATTTTACCCGATGTTCCACGCCCACAGTGGGAGTAGATATGCATATCATATCTTTTTGAGTTGGGGTGGTTTACACGATAATATTCCTATTCCCAGTTCTTAGACTGTAAAATTGACGAAAATAACAGCCTTTAGTTCTAGAAGATCTAGTATTTCCCGATTTGGCACGCTCTGTAGGCGTATCGAAAAAACACTGATCTGACGCGGGTACACATGAGTACGTTTTCCTAATTTCTCTCTCTAGCTTCAAAAGTGTCCAAATGCTGCGCGTTCATACAGACAGACAGAATGACTGACATTGCACAAAACCAATGTACTCTTGTACGAGTCTAAAAACTGAAGGGATGGGCTAACTTCGGCCAAGCCGAATTGCAATTGTAAAGGATATAGATATAGTTTTCTCTGATTTTCCAAGAGATCAAGATTGACTAATTTGCTAATGTTTTTTTTTTATTTGCCGATTCGCCCATAAGAAGCGGATCAATATGCTTTTTGGTCAATCTTCAGAGGACGACAACAGTAACCTATTTGTAAAGTGTTCATTCAGTATCTATAAAACTTTGGAAGAAGTTGTTTTCTCTGATTCTGACTCAGATTAATATAATTTTTCATAATTTTGTCGAATTCTAACGAATTTCATAATTTTTGAGTCTCTAGGTATAAAATTATAGAAGATACAGTAATAACTGATGTCACTCCCCTAATGGGCATAGCTATGTATACCATATATTTTTTTATGGGGGTGGTTCATACAAATGTATGTTTTAAGTTTCGCGACAGTGGCTCTAACGCCGCCCAAAATATGTTTATGTTAAACACAACATAGACTTCGCGATTTTTCACTGTCATAGTGGCCATGTACAATCTATATAACTTTTTAATTGATCTTTAGGGAAAGTCAACAGAAGTTTCCTTGCCAAATTTGAACCAGTTTTACGCGATTTGGCACACCCCAAAGCGCATAGGTATACTTTCTATAAATTTTTGTATGTGGTAGGCATTCACAAGTATAAAGTCAAAATTTTAAGTCTTGAACCTTTTCCCTAGTAAAACATTGTTTAAAACCGATTTGTGCTATGCCAGCTAGAGAATGTAGTCGTCCGATCCGGATGATTCCAAGATATACAATGCAGCAGATTGCAGCCTATGTGCAAAATTTCATCGTTGTAGCTTTAGTACTCTAGGAGGAGATTGCACAGTACGGTATCAACTCAGGTCGTAATATTGATCAAGAATAAATATAATTTATTTGGACTGAGTTAATTCGTTCTGTGTGTTGCAAACTTCTGACCAAAATGAATATACACTTTACAAGAGTATAACAAGCAAGAAAGCTCTAGTCGGGACTGCACTGGTAGAATATCTCCTAATCTCCTTTTATCTATACATACCCAGTAAAATTATGTGTAAGGTGTTTCTTAAAGTAAGGCCTTTTTTCTCAAATTTCATCATAATATAATTCATTCTGGTTACATGAAAATCTAAGTATTTCGATTTACACTTATTTAAAAGGCAACGTCTCAGCAATATATGAGGAGTTCTTTTATAGAGTAAGAGATTTTTCATGACATGAACTTCGGCTTTGCAAAATGTGACCCGAAGACATCGATCATGTAAAAGTGTAATAGACAATTGTCTTTTCTTTTGTGGTTGCCATGGCAATATGCAAAGCGTGCAATCACAAATATGATAGGAATGAAAAGGAAGGTGTAAGAATCAACGGTAAAAACATGAGCGTCAGTTTCTGACTCTTTATGTTTTTTGGCGACGCCACTTTAGTATAAAGATGTCATTCAATAGTTTAAGCAAATGTAAATTTTTACAAGTGCGTGATTTATAAACATAAGTGTTTCCTTCAGGGTACTACATAGTATACATTCTTTTAATTTTATCAATAGCTTTATTCTCTTTTATATTATAGAGAGCAAATCATTCTAGAAGACAATGGCGACAAACACCTAAGACGAAAATACCATGAAAAAACAACTGGAAATTTTAAATAAATATTAGCATAAGAAAATTAAACTTTTCGAATATGCATACTAATACTAATAATAAAAATATATTATCACTAATAAATAAAATGTAATCAATGAAAATATATTGCATTCTTATGTAATTGCGATTTTTTAACTTTTTCAACTTTTTAGCAAGAAAAATTATATTAATTTTCATGCGTCTAGAATGGCTTTTAGCATAGCGGAAATAGCTGGGAACGCTGCATGAATACATGAAATCTTGTCTTACTATTAGGCTTCTAAAATGTAGAATGTCTCAAATTGCATGCTGCCAGAATGGTTTCTAGAATGATTAAAATGGGGAAAAGCCGAGCATGCCACGAAGTTCGGCTACAACAATCACTGCTTCCATAGTTGCTTACTAAAAAGGACTTATTCGATTGTTTAGTCCCCGGGTAAAAGTTATGGGAAATCTCATTTTTGAGACACTTCTTGCTTGCATTTCATACTGCTAGAAGTATTTATGTATACATCAACAAGTAAGAACATTCTAGTCGGGACTGCCCGACTACGAGATCCCCTGAACCTTTGTTCGACTTTGCATTTTTACATACATACAGAAATTATGAATGCAACATTAAAAAAATCAAAAACAAGAAATGTTGACAGCAGCGGGACTTGAACTCCTCGCTTGCAAGCCGCCGTCACTAACTATAACACCACACTTTTCATATTGTTCTTAGTGAAAAGACGCCACTAAAGAAGCAGCGGCGAGAATTACAATGAAACTTAAATTGCGATTTCACAAATAAAATTCAATGAAGAATGCTTGCTTTTGCCGATTGATAACATGTTTTGTTACATAACTTCTATGTTACTTAACACATTTGTAAAAAAAATTACAGCATTGAATTCTTTCACTTAACTAAAAATACGGTTTTAATTTAAAAGTTTAAAAAACTTCATTTGTGGCTTTGAAAATTTTTTGTTTGAAAAAATTAATTTTGTAAAATATGGAACAGGTATCCAAAATTAAAAAAAATTGAAAGTGAAATTTATTTAAAAGAAGTTGAGTGCAAAGTTTGGTGACTGTAGCTAAAATGATGTTAAGGATATGGACCAAAAACTGCAGCTTGATAACGTTCATAATCGATATCAGTGAAACAGGAAAAGCTATCGAATATATAAAACAAACTCGCTATGCGCGCTGTATACATGAACCTTCGTACAAAATTTCAAGTCTCTAGCTCTTATACGTTCTGAGATCGACGCATTCATACATACGGACAGACGGACGGACGAACAGACGGACAGACAGACGGACAAGTCCAAATCTACTCAGCTCCCTGCTCACCCTGCTCAAGAATACATATACTTTGTGGGGTCTGCCACGCCTCCTTCTGCCTGTTACATACTTTTTGCAAAACCATTATACCCTGATTTCCCGTTTTCAATGGGTTCAGGGTATAACAAGTAAGAACGCTCTAGTCGGGTCTTCCCGACTACGAGATCCCCTGAACCAAGTCCGAGGCGGCGTTTAAAACAATCTAGCTTACATCTTTTAGCTGTACATATTAGCCTCTGCGCACACACACACACACACACATATACATACACAAGCACGCGCGCCGCTTACTGCGTGCATGATTTAGCGGCTGCGCTTGGGCTGCATTCTGGGCAGCATTATGAGAAATTGATTGTTAAATAACTTCGGTTCTAGATCTACTTTCTTAATGGAAATAATATTGACATCTAAAGGTATCTACATATATGCGAAATCCCAACTCCCTAGTATTTGAAATACGTTTTTTCCACTTATGGGGCTAAGGGGAGAGGTATCCAAAATTTAAAAAATTTATTATCTGTATTTGCATCACGGAAGCCTACATAGTCAATTTTGTATCTCTATGTATTATGGTCTTTAAGTTATAGCTTAACAGCAATGTCAAAATATCGATTGTTATCGATAATAAGGAAATAGGATGAGTTATCGAAAAAAAAATAAAATTGTACTGCGTATGGTATACAAGAATATATATCTAAAATTTCAAATCTCTAGCTTTTGTGGTTTACGAGATCACTGTGTTCATACGGACGGACACACTGAAAAACGGACGGACGGACAGCCGGACAGACGGACAGACGGACATGGCTAGATCGACTCAGCTCGTCGCCTTAATGAAGAATAAATATACTTTGTGGGGTCTGCCACGCCTCCTTCTGCCTGTTACATACTTTTTGAAAACCATTATACCCTGATTTTTAATGGGTTCAGGGTATAAAAATATTACTGGGAAATACTTAACCTCAGCGCGCACACACACGCACACATATACATACGCGCGCCGATTACTGGTTAGTTTATTTAGCGGATGCGCTTGGGCTGCGCATTGAGCATTATGAGAAAGAATTGTTAAACTAGAGGAATGGGCTAACTTCGACCATGCCGATGTTGAGTAATACCTTTGTAATTATAAAAGACATAACTATTGTTTTTCTGATGTGTCAAGAAAAGTAAAGATTGACGTATTTACTTGTTTTTTTTGCAATTTGTTCAAACAGTAGACTTAAGAGATAAGAAAAAAATTACCACTACTGATTCGAACGCTGCGTAATATGATTTACTATCATACTTAAAACAATAATTTAATTAACATTAGAATTGTGTAACGTCGCCTTTGACCTGTATTACGCATTTAACCCGTTTTGGCATTGATTTTAACAAATTTTTGCAGTGTTCTTGAGAAATTGAGTCCCACATCTCTTGCAACTTAACTAATTTCGAAGCTTGCTTTTTATTCGAAACCAAATATTTTCAATTGGGCTTAGATCTGGGCTATTTGGTGGCCAATCTAAAACCTCCATTTGATTATATTCCATATTTTTGGTTCATTTGTCCGTCCTTTCAATGAAATTTATAAGGCAGTCTTTATGGTATGTTTCTGCCCTCTTACGGATGACGCGTTTTCTCGTATCGTATAAATTTAGCTTAATCGCTAAGTATGATGGTATCCCATTGCCTTTCAGTCCAAAATATCCTTTCCCGAGCCTATTGCAAACGCTTCTTTTTTTGACGAAGCGTAAGCAAGTAAGCGAGTAAGATAACTTATTGGGTATGATGCATAGGTATGTATGAAGGCGTCGATCTCAGAACCTATAAGAGCTAGAGACTTCAGATTTTGCACGAAGGTCCATGTATACAGCGCGCATATCGAGTTTGTTTTAGATATTCGATAACTTTTCCTTTTTTACTGATATCGAATAAAAACATTATCAAGATTAAGATTATCTTTTACATCTTTTTAGCTACACTCACCAATCTTTGCATTTGACTTCTTGTAAATTAAATACACTTTCTATTTTTTTATATTTTGGATACTGGCACCACATTTTAAAAAATCAATTTTTTCAGAAAAAAAATTTGTCAAAGCCCATTGAAATGGGAATTCAGGGTATAATGGTTTTGAGACAATGTATGTAACAGACTGAAGGAGGCGTGGCAGACCCCATAAAGTATATATATTCTTGATCAGGATGACGAGCTGAGACGATATTGCCATGTCCGACTGCCCGTCCGTTTGTCCGTCCGTCCGTCTGTCCGTCTGCCCTTCCGTATGAACGCAGTGATCTCGAAAACCACAAAAGCTAGAAATTATTTTTTTTTCGATAACTCATCCTATTTCCTTATTATCGATAGCAATCGATATGGCGACTTTGTTTTTAAGCTATAACATGAAGACCATAATAGCTAGAGATACCAAATTGACTAGGTAGGATTGTGTGATGAAAATACAGATAAAAAACATTTAAAATTTAAATTTAAAATTTTGGATACCTCCCTCCATTAGCCCCAAAAGTTGAAAAAAAGTATTTCAAATACTAGGGAGTTGGAATTTCGCATATAGACAGATTAGATGTCAATAATATGTCCTGAAAATTTCATTCAGCAAGTAGATCTATAACCGAAGTTTTTTAACAACCAATTTCCCATAATGCTGCCCAGAATGCAGCCCAAGCGCAGCCGCTAAATCATCTACGCAGTAAGCAGTGCGCGTACTTGTGTATGCAATGCAGACTGTGAAAGTATATGTATGAGTGTGTGTACGCGCAGAGGGTAAAATGTATATATAAAATATGTAAGCTAAGTTGTTGAAAACACCACCTCGGACTTGGTTTAGGGGAACTCCTAGTCGGGCAGACCCGACTAGAGAGTTCTTACTTGTTTAACTTGTTGTTTATGCCATAACCAAAAGAAAGCATACACTAGAGACACAAAATTTAATATGTATTTCTATAATGATAGTACAGATTCTAAATATTTCAGATTTTGGAAATCTCCTCCATTACCACCAAAACTGAAAAAAGTCTTTCAAATAGTATAAACTTGAACTTTCGCATATACACTTGGATGTCAATAATGTGTTCATTAATAAAGTATGTACATTTAGAACCAATTATTAATTATTAATACCAGTGTAAAAAGGGTATATTAATTTTGGTTAGAAGTTTACAACGCACAGAACGAAGCATCGCCGACCATACAAAGTATAGATATTCTTCATCAGCACTACGAGCTGAGTTGGTATAGCACACTCCGTGTGTCTGGATCAACGCAATCTTCTCAGAGGCTATTAGAGCTACAGAGCTGAAATCGAGGTGATGTTTTAAACAATCTAGTTTACATCTTTTATCAGTACATATTACCCTCTGCGCGCATACACAAGCACACATGTACACATATATGCTGCCGCGTGCTTTTGCCGATTGACAAAATGTTTTCTTTAATAACTTCTGTGTTACTAAACGGATTTTGATACAATTTGCAACATTAAAAATTAAAAAAAAAAACTTGTAAAATGTGGAGGCGGAATCCAAATAAAATAATATAATATATATATTTAAATAGAAAATGTATTTTATAGATTCTGAGATCTACGCGTTCATACATACGGACAGACGGACGGACAGACCAGGGCGGACAGGGCTAAGTCGACTCAGATCGTCGCCTTGATCAATAATATATATACTTTGTGGGGTCTGCAACGCCTCCTTCTGCCTGTTACATACTTTTCGCAAAATCATTATTTCCCATTTTCAATGGGTTCAGGGTATAACAATTAAAAACGCTCTAGTTGGGACTGGCCGACTACAAGATTCCCTGAACGTTTGTTCGAGTTTGCAATTTTACATACATGCAGACAAATAATAATATGAAAGCCACAGTAAAAACAAGTAAGAACGCACTAGTCGGGTCTGCCGGACTAGAAGATCCCCTGAACAAGTCCGAGGTGGTGTTTAAAATAATATAGTTTACATATTTTATCTATTCATATTACCCTCTGCTCGTACACACACACGCATATGTGATACATAAAGCACACACGCACAAGCACGCGCGCCGCTTACTGCGTAGATGATTTAGTGGCTGCGCTTGGACTGCATTCTGAGCAGCACTATGAGAAACTGATTGTTAAAAAACTTCGGTTCTAGATCTCAATGAATGAATCTTAATGAAATTTTTAGGACATAATATTGACATCCAACGGTGTATTTATATGCGAAATCTCAACTCCCAAGTATTTGAAATACGTTTTTTTCACTTTTGGAGCTATTAGGGGGATCTTTCCAAAATCTGAAATGTTTGTTATCTCTATTTTCATCTGAAAAACCTACATAGTCAATTTGGTGTCTCTAGCTATTATGGTCTTTAAGTTATAGCTTAAAAACAAAGTCAAAATATCGATTGTTATCGATAATAACAAAATAGGATGAGTTATCGAAAAAAATATAAACATGTACTGCGAATGGTATACATGAATATATATCTAAAATTTCAAATCTCTAGTTTTGGGGTTTACGATATCCATGCGTTCATACGGGCGGATAGACGGACATAGCTAAATCAACTCAGCTCGCCGTCCTGGTCTGTTACATACATTGTCACAAAACTATTATTAACCATTATAAACCCTGAATTCCCATATTCAATGTATTGGGTCGTGCACTAAGTAAATTCGTTTCATGTCAACAGCTGATCTTATTGAATTTATTAGCAGCCAACTTCTCGCTTAACCGCTTTATTTTTATACCCTTGCAAAAAGGGTATATTAATTTTGGTCAGGAGTTTGCAACGCAGAGAAGGAAGCATCTCCGACCATATAAAGTATATATATTCTTGATCAGCAAGACGAGCTGAGTTGATATAGCCATGTCCGTCTGTCCGTCTGTCCGTCTGTCTGGATCAACGCAATCTCCTCCGAGACTATAAGAGCTACAGAACTGAAATTTTGCACATAGGCTGGAATGTGCTGCAGGCATTGTATATCTCGGAATCATCCGGATCGGATGACTATATCCTATAGCTCCCATAGGACAGATCGGTTTTAAGAAATGTTTTAGTCGGATAACTTCGACGTTATTAAAGTCAGAGACTTGAAATTTGGAATATATACTCCTGAGTTGCACCCAAATACAAAAAGATATAGAATATATATCTACGCCTTTTGGGGGCGTGGCAAATCGGAAAAAACTATATCTTCTACAGTTTTGAAGCTACAGCATCCAAATTTGGAAAGTAATATAATTTTGGCCTCCCCTTCAGATTGATCAAAAAATTATATTTCCACGCCTACTTGGGGCGTGGCAAATCGGGAAAGTCTATATAGTGCTCAACATAAATCCTTAAATATTTTGGACGCTTTAAAGCCAGAGACTTGAAACTTAAAACATATATTTGTATCAACCACCCCTAAAAAAAATATAAAGAATATATATCTACGCCCATTAGGGGCGTGGCAAATCGGACAAAACTATATCTTCTACAATTTTACACCTAGAGCTCCAAAAATTGACACAGACGTTAGGCTTGACTGTTTCGACAAAATTATGAAAAATTATATATATCCGTCTCTTGGGGGCGTGGCAAATCGGAGAAAACTATATCTTCCAAAGTCTTATAGGTAGAGCTTCAAAATTTGACATATAGGTTACTGTTGCCCTGCTTAATAGATTGCTCAAAAATTATATATATCCAATTGATGGGGGCGTAGCAAATCAGAAAAAACTGTATCTATATCCTTTGCAATTGCAAGGGTATTACCAAACTTCGGCATGGCCGAAGTTAGCCCATCCCTCTAGTTTATTATTTCAACAGCTGATATAGTAAAGATTACTTGTAAAATATTTTGTTGGATTTTGTGAAATAGTTTTCATTTGGTGCCCCATCGAAGATGGAAGATCAAAAACAATATTTTCGGCACATTTTACTGTTTTACTATTAAAAGGGCAAAAATGGAGTTCAGACAAGGCGAAAATTATACGATGTATACGGAGAAGATGTACTGACCGAACGCCAATGCCAAAATTGGTCTGCAAAATTTCGTTCCGGCAATTTCAATCTTGAGGATGCACCACGTCCTGGAAGGCCCCTTGAAGCCGATGTGGACAAAATAAAGTCGTTGGTCGATGCAAATCGTCGAATAACAACTCGAGAGATTGCAGAAAGATTAAATCTGTGAAACGCGACCGTTCACAAGCACATGAAACGTCTCGGATTAATTTCCAAGCTTGACATATGGTTTCCGCTTGTTCTTACAGAACGAAAATTGCCTCGTCGCATTAACGACTGCGATGGTTGTTTGCAACAATGTAAAGCGCAAGAGATCATGGTCTAAAAAGGATGAACCAGCTCAAACCACTTCGAAAGCCATATATTCACCAAAAAAAAGGTTATATTGTCCGTTTGGTGGGATTTCAAGGGGATCGTTTATTTTGAGCTTTTGCCGGACAACTCAACGATTAATTCTGAAGTTTATTGCAATCAGCTGGACAAATTAAGTGATTCACTTAAAGAAAGGAGATCAGAATTGGTCAATAGAAAAGGTGTAGTGTTCCACCAGGATAATGCGAGATCTCATACAAGTTTAATGACTCGCCAAAAGCTATTACAGCTTGAATGGGATGTGCTAGCACACCCACCATATTCTCCAGACTTGGCACCTTGGGACTTTTACTTGTTCCGGTCTCTGCAGAAATTTTAGGATGGTACAAACTTCACCTCAAATCAGCACGTCAAAAACTACTTGAACCAGTTTATTGCCAACAAGGATCAAAAATTTTATGAGCGTGGAATCAATCTCTTGCCCGAAAGTTGGCAAAAGGTATTAGATCAAAATGCAGCATACATATAAAATATTTTATAAAATAAAAAATAATCGTGTGTGAATTGCACTAAAAAACGAAATTACTTAGTGAACGACTCAAAATATATAAGTTTCTTTGGAGCATTTCATTTTGTTCTAAGTTTTTTTTAGTTATTTACTTGCCTTTAGATTATTCAATAAAAATTATAATTTACTTTTTATTGGAATGTGATATAGAATAATAATATAGTTGACTCTTATGCTTTTGTATATCGATATTTAAAAATATTCTAATATGTTGATAAAAATCAAAGATATGGCACGGTCAAAACCAAATTTGTTTATAAAAGGATTTCCCTTAGTGATTTGTGATTTCCCGTACCGAGGAAAACTGTCTAGTCAGCGACGTTGATATTTTGAATAGCATACATAAGTATGCATGTATGTATGTATATAAGTATGTGTGTTTCTCTGTGTGTAGGCATAAATGAAATCAAAGCTTGGAATTCGGGATATGTCATAGTCGAGTACTCCCTCCCTACTAGATTAAAGTTGCTAGCCTTAATTATACCCTGAACCCATTGAAAACAGGGAAATCAGGGTTTATTGGTTTTGCAAAAAGTATGTAACAGGCAGAAAGGCATGGCAGACCCCATAAAGTATATATATTCTTGATCAGGGCAACGAGCTGAGTCGACTTAGCCCTGTCCGCCTGTCTGTCTGTCCGTCCGTCTGTCCATATGTATGAATGCGTCGATCTCAGAATCTATAAGAGCTAGATACTTCAAATTTTGTATGAAGGTCCATGTATACAGCGCGCATATCAAGTTTATTTTAGATACTCGATAACCTTTCTTATTTCACTGATATCGAATGAAAACTTTATAGAGATTCAGTTATTTAAAAATATCTTTTACATCTTCTTAGCTACAGTTACTATATTTTGCAATAAGAATTTGCAAAGAAATTTAATTTCTATTTTATTTATTTTGGATACCGGTTCCACATTTTGCAAAATCAATTTATTTAATAAAAAATTATTTAAGCCGCAATTTATTTTTTTAAACTTTTTAAATAAACACGTATTTGTACAAAATCCGATTCGTAATACAGAAGTTATTAAAGAAAACATTTTGTCAATTTTTAAAAGTACGCGGCAGCATTTCCTCTATACGTGTACACACATACATTTAAATCAACTACGCAGTAATCGGCGAACGTACTTGCGTGGGCATGTGTATATGTCTGCGTGTTTTTGCGCTCAGCGCGTAATATGTATGTATATGTATAGATAAAAGATGTAAGATGTAAGAGGTAATGTATGTATAGATAAAAGATGTCAGCTAGGTTGTTTAAAACATCACCTCGGACTTGGTTCAGGTTATCTCGTAGTCGGGCAGACCCGACTAGAGCGTTTTTACTTATGTTAAATTTAATCTTTCATTTACGCTTTATCCTAATCTTTTTTAACGCCCTACGCATAAATCACAACAACGTCATTGACAACAACTAGCTGAGATTTAGGGCAGAGCTGCCAGGCGGATAAAAAACATCCCCTTGATTGATATTGCTGATTTTATTAGATAATATAATCTTCCGAGGCAATTTAAGCTTTCAAAATTACTCGATAAATGTTTGTCTAAATATAAACAAAACAACCAAAAACGCTCAAGTCAGGACTGCCCGACTACGAGATACCCTGAACGTTTGTTCGAGCTGGCAATTTTACAAATATACAGATGATAAACTGAATGCAACAGTAAAAAACAATTAAGAAAGCTATAGTCGGGTCTGCCCGACTACGAGATCCCCTGAACCCAGTCCGAGCTGATGTTTTAAACAACCTAGCTTACATCTTTTATCTATACATATTACCTCTGCGCGCATATACACATGCACACATACACACAGGCACGCACAAACAAGCACGCGCGCCGCTTTCTGCGTAGATCATTTTGCGGCTGCGCTTGGGCTGCATTCTGAGCAGCACTATGAGAAACTGAATGTTAAATAACTTCGCTTCTAGATCTACTTGCTGCATGAAATTTTCAGGACATAATATTAATATCTAAATGTGTATATTTGCGAAATCCCTAGTATATCAAATACGTTTTTTTAATTTTTGGGCTTATTGGAGCGGTATCCACAGTCCCAATATTTATTGACTGTATTTTCATCTCAGAAACCTACATAGTAAATTTGGTGTCTCTAGCTATTATGGTCTTTAAGTTATAGCTTGAAAACAAAGTCAAAATATCGATTATTATCGATAATAAGGAAATAGGATGAGTTATCGAAAAAAAAAATTATTGTACTGACTATGGTATACATGAATATATGTCTGAAATTTCAAAGCTTTTGTGGTTTACGAGATCACTGCGTTCATACGGACGGACGGACAGACGGACAGACGGACATGGCCAGATCGACTCGGCTCGTCTTCCTGATCATGAATATATATACTTTGTATGGCCTGCCATGCCTCCTTCTGCCTGTTACATACATTGTCACAAAACCATTATACTCTGAAGTCCCATTTTCAACTTGTTCAGGGTATAACAAGTAAGAACGTTGCAGTCGGGCGCCACCGACTGCGTCAGACTCTGTTCCTGTTAAAGGTGTGTAGGCTCAATAAATATGTAGACCGTCCGTCCGTCTTTCCGTATGTCTGAGTGCGAGATTATTGAGATTCCTTTTTTGAGCATGTCATTTACATCAATTTAGCTACAGTCATAAAATTTTACATATAGCTTTTTTAAAATAAAATACTATTTTGGTTTTTATTATATATTTTGGATACTGGCTCCACATTTCAAAAAATCAATTTAATAAAAGTTCAGTTGCAAATAAAGCCACATTTACATTTTTTTTGATTTCTTAGGTAAAACCGTATTTTAAATAAAATATAAGGATTTATGCAGAAAGTTTTATCAAAATCCATTAAGTAACATAGAAGTTATAAAAAAATAAAAAAAAACATTTTAATAAATGATAATATCACGCGGCAGCGATGGGAATAGAACCTGGGTCACGCGCTTCGCATGCCACCGACTCTACCCACAACACCACGGCGTCTCTTGTGCCAAATTGAGTTTGGTGTGTTGATTTGGTTAAACAGACTTGCCCCAGTTAGGTCAACTAGAATTTGTTTTAATAAATATAAGGATTTATGCTGAAAATTTTATCAAATCCATTAAATAACATAGAAGTTATAAAAAAAATAAAAAAAAAAAATGTTATTACATGATAATATCACGCGTCAGCGCTGGGAATCGAACCTAGGTCACGCGCTTCGCATGCCACCACTCTACCCACAACACCACGGCGTCTCTTGCGTTGCTATGTGCCAAACTGAGTTTGGAAGTGTTTTGATTTGGTTAAACAGACTTGCGTTGTGGTAGCGAAGACCCTGCTTCAATCCCCAGTTAGGTCAACTAGAATTTGTTTTACGGAGGCTTACATTATGATTATTATTATTTTTTTTTTTCGTAAATTTAAATTTCATGAACAGTAACCCACATGTCAAATTTGGATGCTCTACGTCTAAGACTGTAGGAGATACAGTTGTACCCTATTTGCCACGCCCCAAATGGGCGTAGCTATATATAACATATATTTTTGGGTAGAGGTAGGATACTAGTATATATATTCCAAGTCCCAACTCTTTGACGGAAATATTGCCGAAATTATCACGGTTTTAGTAAAAGATATAGTAATTCCCGATTTGCCACGCCCCCAGAAGACGTGGATACATAACTTTTGACTTATCTTAAGAGGAGGTCAAAAGTATCCCACATGCAAAATTTGGACGCTCTAGCTCCAAAACTGTAGGAGATACCGTTTTATCCGATTTGCCACGCCCTTAATGGGCGTAAATATCTATAATATATATTTTTGATTCCGAGTGATCTACTTGCACATGTATTCCAAATTTCAAGTCTCTAGCTCTTAATACGCTCAAAATATTATAAGATTTATACAAATCGCTATACATATATTCCCGATTTGGTACGCCCCCAGGGGCGTGGGTATATAACTTTTTGATCTTACTTAAGGGAAGGTCAACAGTAACCCACATGCCAAATTTGGATGCTCTAGCTTCAAAACTGTAGAAGATATAGTTTTATCCGATTTGCCACGCCCACAATGGGCGTAGATATATAATCTATATCTTAAAACGTCCGCGTGGTGTACACGAATATATATTCTAAATCCCATTTCTTAGACTGCAATATTGACTAAAATAACAGCGTTTTAGTCTTAATAGATATAGCATTTCCCGATTTGCCACGCCCCCTGTGGGCGTATCGGAAAAATACTCAAACTTGATCTGACGCGGATACACCCGAGTATATATTCCAAATTACAAGTCTCTAGCTTCTATAGTGTCCAAATGCTGCGCGTTCATACAGACAGACGGACAGACGGACAGACGGACAGACGGACAGACGGACAGACAGCAAGACGGACATTGCACAAATCCAATAGACTCTTTTTCCCTTTGGGAACAGAGTCTAAAAATATTTATAATTCAAAATAATTGTTGTACATAGCGGGATTCGAGCCTGTGTCTCATTGCTTGCAATCCGCCACGTCTACTACGGCGCCACATTCTCTTGGTGCAAAGAATGCACGCACTTCAATGATTGTATGTGTGCACACGTATAGTGAGAAGGCTTGCGTTTAGCGCTTCTGCCGATTGACAAAATGTTCTCTTTAATAACTTCTATGTTACTTAACGGATTTTAATGAAATTTTTAATGAAATTGAATCCTTTTATTGAATTGAATAATCGATATTACCTAAAAAAGTCAACAAATTTAAAATTGTGGCTATATATGCAGTGCCGTAACGTGGGGCGGAAGACAATTTTGCCGCCCCCCCCCCTCCTTATTCAAAAAATTTTAATGTATGTATGTAATGTACATGTAAATAGGAGCAACAAAAAAAAAACAAGGTCGCAATTTTATACATTTTCATGCCCCTTAATTGTGCAATATTGAGCAAGAAAAAAAAGTCACAATTCTTGACATTTTGCCGCCCTCTTATTTGACCAATTTTAATCTAATATGAACGCAATACAGTGCAATAGTAAAGTAAGAAAGAAATGATATAAAACAATAAGAAGCAAAAAAAAACAAATAAAAGCTCTGTAGCTTTAATAGTCTCGGAGGAGATTGTGATGCTCCAGACAGACAGACGGACAGACGGACATGGCTGATCAAGAATATATATACTTTATATGGTCAGAGATGCTTCCTTCTCTGCGTTGCAAACTTCTGACCAAAATTAATATACGCTTAATATACCTCTAATTCTGATTGATCAAAAAGGCATATATCTACGCCTACTTGGGGCGTGGCAAATCCGGAAAGTCTATATAGTGCTTAACATAAATTATCCAATATTTTGAAGCTGTTAGAGCCAGAGACTTGAAACCTCAAAGAAGTATTTGTATCAACCACCCCTAGAGAAAAAGATATAGCCCATATATATACGCCCATTAGGGGCGTGGCAAATCCGCAAAAACTGTATCTGCAACAATTTTCTACTTAGAGTCCCAAAAATTGATAAAAAATATTAGGCTTCACCGTTTCGACAAAATTATGAAAAATAATATATATGCGCCTCTTTTTGGGGCTTTGCAAATCGGAGAAAACTATATATTCCAAAGTTTTATAGTTACAGCTTCAAAAATTGATTTATATGTTACTATTGCCCTGCTTAATAGATTAACTAAAAGTAATATATATCCTGTACAATTGCAAAGGTATTACCAAACTTAGGCCGAAGTTACCCCATCCCTGAAGTTTATTTACAGTTGAATATTTATACATGTTATGTGAACAATAATATAAAGTGTAAGGAGTTCATGTGTGCCAGAGCATCCCCAACTTAAACAGTAACCAAAAATATTTAAAATACAAGTAAAAACGCTCTACTCGGGACTGCCCGACTACGAGATCCCCTGAACCTTTGTTCGAGGTTGCATTTTTACATACATACAGAAAGATGTGAATGCAAAAGTAAAAAAAAAACAAGTAAGAACGCTCTAGTCGGGTCTGCCCGACTAGAAGATCCCCTGAACCATGTCCGAGGTGGTGTTTTAACCCTAGTTTACATCTTTTATCTATACATATTACCTTCTGCGGGCACGCACACATATACATGCACACACAAGGACGCTCGCCGCTTACTGCATAAATGATAAAGCGGCTGCGCTTGGGCTGCATTCTGGGCAACAATATGAGAAATTGATTTTTAAATAACTTCTGTTCTAGATCTACCTAATGAAATTTTCAGGACATAATATTGACATCCAAAGGTGTATATATATATATCTTTTTTTTATTTTATGTTGTCTTTATTTTCAACTGTCTTAGAGACATCAAGCGAATTAATTGGGAAGTGAGAGTTATCAGGTATCAGTGTGAACTGTTCATGAAGGTAGAGTGTGGTGGATTACAGAGGATTATTGAAGAGTGTATACATATGTATTAAATGGCACTGAATGGAAGATCCAGAGGGTGAAGTCGTTTCAGTCTTCGTAGATGTGTAGTGGTGTCCAACAGGTTAAAAACTAAGTTGTTTTCGTGGTTTTCTAACCTTGTTAAGTTTCTTGTACTAAATTTTGAAATTTCGTCTGTAACTGTTGCTATTTTCAAATACGGTTTTTACACTTTTGGGGATAATGGGGGGAAACAAAACCCTGCATAGTCAATTTGGTATCTCTAGCTATTATAGTCTTCATGTTATAGTTAAAAAACAAGTTCAAAATATCGATTGTTATCGGTAATAAGGAAATAGGATGAGTTATCGAAAAAAAAATACCTTTTACTGCGTATGGTATACAAGAATATATGTTTCAAATTTCAAATCTCTAGCTTTTCTGGTTTACGAGATCACTGCATTCATACGGAAGAACAGACGGACAGACAGACAGACGGACAGAAAGACAGACGGACAGGGCCAAATCGACTCAGCTCGTCGCCCTGATAAAGAATATATATACTTTATGGGGCTGCCACGCCTCCTTCTGTTGACAGCATCGGGAATTGAAACTGCGACTCCTCGCTTGCAAGCCGCTATCTCTAACCATAACACCACACTCTTCATATTGTTCTCAGTGACAAAGATGCCACCAAAGTATCAGCGGCGGGAATTACAATTGAACTGAAATTGCGATTAACAAATAAAATTCAAAGAAAAATGCACACATTTGTATGTATGCGTGCACACGTATAGACTGTGTATACAGTGTGCACTGCAGACGTATTGGCGCTTCCTGCCGAGTGCTTTTGCCGATTGACAAAATGTTTTTTTTAATAACTTCTAAGTTACTAAACGGATGTTAATAACATTTTCAGCATTGAATGCTTTGATTGTATGCAAAATACGATTTTTATTAAAAAAATTGAAAAAAAAAGAAGGAGGCGTGGCAGACCCCACAAAGTATAAATATCCTTGATCAGGGTGACGATCTGAGTCGCTTTAGCCCTGCCCGTCTGTCTGTACGTCCGTCTGTCCGTCTGTCCGTCCGAAGGTCCATGTATACAGAGCGCATATCGAGTTTGTTTTTGATATTCGATAACTTTTCCTCTTTCACTGAGATCGATTAAAAACTTTATCAAGATTCAGTTTTTGGACCATATCTTTGTAGCTACAGCTACCAAATTTTGCATTTGGCTTTGTGTAAATAAAATACATTTTCTATTTTTTCATATTTTGGATACCAGCTCCACATTTCACAAAACAAATTTATTACAAAAAAAAATTATCAAAGCCACAATTTAATTTTTTCAAATTTTTTAGTGAAAACCGTACTTTTAATAAATTAATAGCATTCAATGCAGAAAATTGCATTCAAATCCGTTAAGTAATACAGAAGTTATTAAAGGAAACATTTAGTGAATTGTAAAGCACGCTAGAGCAGCCTGTACGTGTGCACACATACATTCAAATCAACTACGCAGTAATCGGCGCGCGTGCTTCTGTGTGCATGGTATGTATATGTGTGCATGTGTATACAAATGTGTGCATGTGTATATGCGCAGAGGTAAGATGTATAGATAAAAGATGTAAGCTAGATGTAAGTTGTTTAAAACATCAGCTCGGACTTGGTTCAGGGGATCTCGTAGTCGGGCAGACCCGACTAGAGCTTTCTTACTTGTTTTAAACTGATTTTGTAAAATGTGAAGTCGGTATACAAAAAATAAAAAAATAGATAGTGTATTCTGTTTACAAGAAGTCAAATGACGGACAGACAGACAGACGGACATGGCCAGATCGACTCGGCTCGTCTACCTGATCATGAATATATATACTTTGTATGGTCTGCCACTCCTCCTTATGCCTGTTACATACTTTTTGCAAAACCATTTTACCCTGATTTCCCATTTTCAATGGAAATTATGAAAGTATCATTAAATTTGGGTAAACAGATATTTTATGCTAAAATCTTTTGATTGACTTGTAACTACACCTTAATACTATTTATGCTAAATTATAATTATGAGAATATGTTGAATTTATACATCTACAATTAATTTTCCATATGTAGTCCTGACATCCTATTAATAAACGGATAGAGGTTCGCATTAGAATGTTTATCTTATTTACAGTGATGCTTATGTGTTATTTTAACGTCAGTTTTGACTTTCGGACAATTTACATTCTGTCTCGGGGAAATTTATGGTTTTACGTTTATAGTAATATTTTCTGAGTTTTCTCTGTATTGCCTGTATTTTCCACTTGGTGAAATAGTTAATAAGAGTATTAAATGCATTCTGTAGGTTTACAATTATGTAGTCTGGTAGCTTTCCGGAGCAATCGATGGCGGTGTCATCCACAAAAAAAGATGCGTACAATCTCTGAGATTAAGGCAGTCCGATATAAACAATCTGTATAAAACGGAAAATAGCCAGGAACCCTGTGGACTACCTGCATTTACATTGTATGAACTGGAACTACTCTTTCCAATATGCAATGCAAAGGATCTATCATTAAGGACGAATTGCAAATATAAACAATGTAATTTTATTATAAATGACGATTACGATATATTTAAATGAATAAACAAACTGAAAATTTTAAAAAGAAATAATGTTTATTTATCTACAAATTTTTAGTTAAGATATATTAATTTTCAGTTTTTACAAGAAGATAGTTTAAGATCTAAGGTATTTTACTTTATAAAAAACAGACAGAAAAAGTCTAATGCGTTACTATTGATAGTAATAATTATAATATTAATACCTAAGTTAATATCAAAGAATATTTACATTTGCCATTTAATTATCATATCATTTATAGATCCATCAGGAGAGAAGGCAAGCAGTGCTGCACATGCACGACTTAAAGATCAAAGCTTTAAATACAACTTAACCGGTAAGTCACACCGCCAAAAAAATGAGCAATAAAAAAAATAAAAAGAAATTTCAAATTGACCCCACTTACAATATATTTAAAATTTTAAGTTTTTGACTTCAGTAGCGTCGAATCATTGACATAGCTTACAACCAAAATACGCTGTTTACTTCGTGAACGGGTATACGAATTCAGTCTATTATCGCCTAGATGATGGCAAACCTAGTTAGAACATTTCTTCGTTATTGGATAAGACAAGGGATTTTGTATCAAATTGAATTTTTAGACAATACATTCATTTAATATATTTCCATATCTTTCAGGTTTATATTCGTTTTAGACGTAAATAATATTTAAAATTTCTGATGAGTCAAAAGTACATAAGTTTGGCTCTTAAGCCTTTGCCCAGTTTAGTTTAGCAATTTGAGTATAATTTATAACTGACTGTATTTTGCTTTTAGGAGAGTGATTTAAGTCTTTTTTTACTGATAATTTTTTTAAAATAAAATAACATAGAGCAATAACTTTTGCAGCTTGTATGTTAATTGAGATTTTTACTTTGTTGCGGATTTATATGTATTATGTGTGGTATAGTTTTTAGTTTGGCGTTTTCATTGACCTAGGAGTAATCAGAACATCCCTTAAATAAAAGATTCGCTTTGTACTTCTTTTTACAATCTGTATATATGAACATTATGTGCAAAATTTCAAATTTAAATTATTAGAAGACACTCACAAATTTAAGCTTTCAGAAATTAGAATCTCCCAGAAATTAGAATTCGAGTTTGTTATACATTCCAAGCTCTGAAATTAGAATTTTTAAATAATTTTTTTGCTATCAGCAATATATACATATATGGGCTATTTATTTGCTATTTTTGTTGCTAACACGTATCATGGGTCAAACCAATCCCTGCTAAATATCCAGAAATATAAATATTTTTTACAAGTGGTTCTTAAACCAACGAGAAAAAAATTTACATTAACAGGTACAATATTAAATGAGAACGCCAAACAAATATTTACAGCGCAAGATCCCGACAAAGAGGAAAATGCCATAATATTACCACATTTCTTAAAAACAACACTTTATCCGATTTTGTGGTGTAATGTGGCTTTAATCAATAGCAAAGTCGATACGATGTGATTGGTAGAGTCACAAATATATTACATTATTATATTTAGTTAAATAAATTTACTAAATTTGAATAAACTAAGTTTATTCGAAAAAATTCAGTAAATTGTATTTTTAAAAAATTAGAATCACCTGAAAAACGAAGTGGCTCTAGTTTGTGACCGTCTACTGTATATGTAAAATCTCTTTTTATCATGCTCCTTACAGAGCAATTACAACAACTACTTAAGACGGGCACATTTTAATACCCTGAACCCATTGAACATTTTGTTCAGAATATAATGGCTTGAACCGATGCATGTAACAGACAGCAGGAGGCTTGTCATACCCCATAAAGTCTTATGTTTTTGATCAGGGTAATGAATTGTGTCAATTTAGTACCGTCCGTCTGTTCATTTGTATGAAATCAGTGATCTCGTAAACCACAAAAGCTAGAATTGAAGTTTTAAATAATAATTGTTGTATCTCGTACGCAATACAAGTTAGTTATTCATTGAACTATATACATCTCGATAAGAATCGATATGTTGATTGGGGTCTAAAAGTATAACTTGAAGACAATAAAATCTATAGCCACCTAATTTTGAAGGTGGGTTTCTGTAATAAGCGCACAGACTATGAATATTTTGAAAATTGTCCAGTACCTGCCAAAATGAAAAAAATCTTGTTTGAAAAAGTAGAGACCAGGGCACTGAAATTCTTCTATATCTTCTAGTCGGACCCTCTACTAGACCACTCTTACTTGTTAAAAGAATAGCTGTTCAAAAATTTTATTCAAAAAGATCACCACAGCCTCACAAATGCTTGCGTTTTTTTCGTAGTAAACGGTTCGATGTTTTTTCTAGTTGTGCTGAAAAATGTTGTCCGTGTGATTGCGAAATAATTTGTTAATGTTAATGGATTAAAACATTCGCAGGTAAAATTTAATATTATATATATTTATCCTAATTGTATACATAATGTTATATGTACTGTATAAAATTTGCTTTGCTTAGCTTAATTAAAAAAATGGTAGCGTCAGTATACCAAGACTGAATGGTAAAATTAAATTAACACAAAAACCAACAAAATAATATATGTATAGATAACTGCAAAATATCTTAGCTCTTTTTACCCAACGGCAAATGGAATGCCACACAATACAGTTCTTCGATTTCCTTTTAAAGACAGACGTTTCAAATTGTTGAGTTTGATCATACCATTAAAAAAAAAGACTTTTCAGAGTAGCTAGAGTTAACTCTATAAATATAAAATAATTATTGTTATTTAAAGGTTTCTATCACAGCTTTTGGGCGTGTACATAATATGTTATATTATGATTATTACTTATGCAATAACAACTCAAGAATAGAGTTTCGTTGACTTTCATGAGCTTAAGAACAGACTAATAGACTGACGGATATGAGCTCAGTTCTAGATACATTTTAAATATACATAAATTCATATGTATATACTTCAAGGGGTTGCAAACAGGCCGTCAGCATTTTAATACTGGCTCTCAATATTGATCAATATCAGTCAGTGACCACGGACAGCTGTCAAATTTTATCGAGAAATTAAAGTTTTCGTTATCCATTTGACAAGTTACAGTAGGTAAATTTGTCCAACTGTAACTATTTTAGTATAGATTTTACTACTTTCGTGCTCAAATAACTTTCAATACTGTATTTTTAATTCATGATCCGTTGATTTTAAAATATGGTTCAACTGAGTGTTGTAAATTTCATATAGAATACTCTACTTTTTTTTATCAATGCCATTATATAAGCACAATCCACATAGACCAGTCCAAAATTATTACACGACTTTGAGTTGGTACTTCTGAAAAGTACGTGGAAGCATTGTTGCGTTGTGTGAAAATACAAGCTTAGCAAGCAATTCTATTGTTAGACACAACAGTAAGGGGAAATTTAACAATTTAAGAATGCATTTAACATTCCTAAACTAATTCCAAAAATGCGACCTCAAGCCGCACGAGGGTTGAAACAAAGTCACTACCCATTGGTGAACGAGCATGAAAAGAGTGACGCTGCAAAGAATTTTGGTAGCAATACATTCATCTCTTTTTAGCCAACATGCACAGACGCCGTGTTCTATAGAGTGAGCGAGACAACTATATCTGAAAGTGGGCAGGCATTATTTGAGCGGTCCAAAGCCAGTTAGCACTGAATTCAGATTCCAGCCCATCGTTGTTTTCTCTGCTCTCTTATTGGTTAGTATCATTAAAATGAATAAGCAATATTTTGATGTTTGTTTTGTTCAACGAAGTGTGTAGCCAGTACCAACAGTACAGAGTTATCGTTAATAGGAAAAACTTATTCGAGGGCTATCCAGAAGCCATCTGAGGAGTACTCGTCAGTACTGTTCAGACCTCTTATTTCATTTGACGGAATCGTGTCGAGTGGATATTCATAATAAATTCACTGACGTGGGCTTATATGTCTTTAAATTTACATACTATACATATATTGTGGAGCAGAAATACAAATTTTGGTGTTACATATTCTAGTGCTTTATCAAAATAAGATAATGGGCCTAAACAATTGATTAGAGCTAAGCCAAACCTGGTGCTAAACTTATTTTATACTAATCATAACTACACAATAGCATTATCATCGCCATTAGATTTATCATTGATAAATTAGAACTGTGAAACGCAAATAATGCTTCAAGGAATATTGAACGTTAAAAAGTGAACTGAAAATGAATAAAGTAAGCAAAATATAGCATAACCTTCTTAATCTACAAATGTTATAGAATAAATGAACATATTTATCTATTTGAAAAAGAACTGTAAATGCATATGAAAAAAAAAACAATCGTTGAGAAAATTTATAAATTAATACTTTGTAGTGCTTACAATCTTAGTATGAAAATTATAGCAAATGCTGTAAGTGCTGTATATGTTATATGGATTATGTATCCACTGTGCATTATGTAAATATACTTATGAACAACAGTAAAATAAAAGTGTATGTTAAAACTGTTCGGAACTAAGTGTCTTCTAAAAGCCCTGTTGGACTTCGAGTCTTAATAAGTCTTGCAGCCTGCTCCAACCATACAAAGAATTTATGTTATTGTCTATTCCGGTATGTCCGTCCTTCTAATGTCCGCTTGTATAGGCGCCAAGGTTTAAGCTGTGTGAGCTCAACTCGCAAGACGCTGTCATTGTGTCTAGTATCTCTGCATCACCAAACAATTGCATATTTCGATTGCAATTACAGTTAATATGTGCTCCCTTCGGCCATGCCGAAGTTTGGTAATACCCTTGGAATTGTAAATGATATAGATATAGTTTACTCTGATTTGCCACGCCCCCAACAAGTGGATATATATCATATCTGGTCAATCTATTGAGCAGGGCAACAGTAAGCTATATAT
Source organism: Drosophila gaucha (assembly GCA_035045545.1). Taxonomy (NCBI): domain Eukaryota; kingdom Metazoa; phylum Arthropoda; class Insecta; order Diptera; family Drosophilidae; genus Drosophila; species Drosophila gaucha. Next base: position 40,964 of record JAWNOY010000010.1, read on the forward strand.
CAAATTTTGAAGCTGTACCTATACAACTTTGGAATATATAGTTTTCTCCGATTTGCAAAGCCCCAAAGAGGCGGATATATATCATTTATCATAATTTTGTCGAAGCAGTGAAGCTTAAAGTTATTGACAATTTTTCGGACCCTAGGTGTAAAATTGTAGTAGATGCAGTTTTTTCCGATTTGCCACGCTCTAATGGGTGTAGATATATATTCTTTATCTTTTTTCTAGGGGTGGTTGATACAAATCTATATTTTAAGTTTTAAGTCTCTGACTTTAACAGCATCCAAAATATTCAAGGATTTATGTTAAGCACTATATAGACTTTCCCGATTTGCCACGCCCCAAATAGGCATAGATAAATGCCTTTTTGATTAATCTGAAGGGGATGCTAAAAGTATATTACTTTCCAAATTTGGATGCTCTATCTTCAAAATTGAAGAAGATATAGTTTTATCCGATTTGCCACGCCCCCAAAGGGTGTAGCTATATACTCTATATTTTTTTGTATTGGGGTGCAATTCAGGAGTATATATTCCAAATTTCAAGGCTCTGACTTTAATAACGTCGAAGTTATCCTACTAATACATTTTTTAAAACCGATCTGTCCTATGGGAGCTATAGGATATAGTTATCTGATCTGGATGATTCCGAGATATATAATGCCTGCAGCAGATTGGAACCTATGTGTACAATTTCAGATCTGTAGCTCTAATAGTCTCGGTCATAGTCAGACAGACGGACAGACGGACATGTCTGTATCAGCTCGTATTGCTGATCAAGAATATATTTACTTTATACTTTATACTTTTATGGTCGGAGATGCTTCCTTCTCTGCAGTGCAAACTTCTGACCAAAATAAATATACCCTTTTTGCAAGGGTATACAAATTTGACATGTTGATATTCAAAGACTGACACAACTCTAACTTGAGTTTTTATTTGTCTACTTAGTTATTCCATTTCGATTGAATACAATTCAGCCTAAGAAATAATAATCATTAGACCGAAACTTTCTTTTAATGTACATATGTACATATATATTATTTTTTGCCACTTTGACGCTCACCTCTGGGGGTGTGTCGAAAAAGCAAGTAAGAATGCATAAGAATATTTTGTAACAAATCAAAATATTGAATACATTACTTTCAATTCGTTTATAATTAATTGAAAAAATAATAAAAAAAAATATATATATATAGTCTTTATTTATTATTTGGAAGCAATACAAGCCGAAAGGGTTTTTACCCAAGAATGAAACTTTCCGAAGGTTAAGGCCTATATGGCCCGGGTTTTAGTCTGACCTCAAATAGTTCAATCATGTCATGCTTTTGAGATATTCTAACCTAAGAGTGCAAAAACTTCTTATTTGGGTGCATTTGAGTACATTTGCTGTAGCGGCGTAGCGTAGTGGATACCTCATATCATTTGGATATTTTGTCTATTAAGCAAGAGGCGAGAGATGCAATAGACAATAATAGTACAATAAAAGACGTATAAATTTTTAACTTAAGACTGAAGTTTTTTTTTAATTCTAACATGTACTTATATTATCTTACAAAAACATTGAAAATATTCAATAATAGTATCGTTCTAGTTCTAATTAAAAATATATATTCGCTAATGCATTATGCAAAATAATAATGACTATTCTTGTCGAAAAGTTGTCTAGAATTAAAGTACGGCTTACATTAAATTGAAATACCCTGAATCAGAGGGCGGCAATTTGTCTTCCGTCTCGGGCTGCCGCGAATAAACTTTTTCAAATGATTGCTTCGGTATTTGAAGCCCTATTTGAAGCGCTCGATGATTTCCGCAAAACGAGAATGAACTTGAATACCAGCCTATCGAATGGATGTAATGTCATCTTAGCCCAATACCATAGTTGCCTATTTTATTTAAAATTAATATTCTAATATATTGCAACTATAGCTTATTCTTCTAAAAAAAAAAAAGTGTGACTAATTTTTGGTTTATTGTTACAGTTATATATGGTCGAGCCATCATGTTAGCCGGACATGGCAAGGGGTAGCGAAAAAATTTTATGAATTAAGTTACAGTTAAACCCTTTAAGTATTAATGTATCAAAAAAAAAAAAATAGTATTCCCGTAAAAAAAAATTTTCAAAGAATTTTTTTTCAGAAACAAATGCAGAATTTTCTACTGACTTAATAAAGAGTCACATTTATACCCACATACATATTGTACATAGTGAAATATTTGACTTACGCTAGACCATTATGAATTTTATATATATATATACTATGTATTATAAATTTCTGATTATCTTTGGTTATTTTACAAAAAACCATGATGACAAATATATTTTCTACTTTCTTCTATGATATTTTCGTAACCAAAAGCCATTAAAATAATAACTGGCGTTTTGTTCAAAAATTATGCTCATCTCCGCCTACACAGAGTATTATTTATAAGCATTTCATGTATGTCCTAATTACAGATAAGTGGCTTAGCGACCAACGATCCTGGAGCGCTTTTTTGAATTTACAGCGTATGGTGCAATTTTTCACGGCCCTCTGCGTCCCTCACATTTACCACAATGCACTTATACTTACTCTTGAACTTTACTACTATATGTAGAAATAATCTGGCGAAAAACTTTAATTTACAAATAATAAAGTGTAATTTGAAAGCATTTAAGTATGTATTTCTTGTCCACTGTGCAAAATCAGTCCAATTTATTTCAAAATTGATTTTTCCAATTCAGCACGTCCGCAGTGGACTTGAACGAAAACATCTAAGACAGACTTTTGATGTGCCAAATTTAAAACTATAAATAAAAAATACTATTTTCAGATTTACCATAAGTGAGATTAGATATCTTATCATTTCATTTTTATCTGGCGCAAAAATACAAGTCTTTAATGTGTTCAAAATTAATTAGAGAAAGATGGATAAGAGATGCATTTTTATACCCTGAATCCATTGAAAATGGGAAATCGGGGTATAATGGTTTTGCAAAAAGTAAGTGACAGGCAGAAAGAGGGGTGGCAGACCCCACAAAGTATATATTCTTGATCAGGGGAAAGAGCTGAGTCGATGTAGCCCTGTCCGTCTGTCTGTCCGCAGTGATCTCGTAAACCTCAAAAGCTAGAGATTTGAGATTTGATATATATTATATATATATATATTCTTGTATACCATACGCAGTACAAGTTTAGTTTTTTTTCGATAACTCATTCTATTTACTTATTATCGATAACAATCGATATTTTAACTTTGTTTTTAAGATATAAATTAAAGACCATAATAGCTAGAGACACCAAATTGACTATGTAGGTTTCTGTGACGCAAATACAGATAATAAACTTTTTTTTTTGGATACCTCCCCATTAGCCCCAAAAGTGGAAACAACGTATATCGAATACTAGGGAGTTGAGATTTCGCATATATATACACCTTTGGATGTCAATATTATGTGCTGAAAATTTCATTAAGAAAGTAGATCTAGAACCGAAGTTATTTAACAATCAATTTCTCATAATGCTGCCCAGAATGCAGCCCAAGCGCAGACGCTTTATCATTTATGCAGTAAGTGGTGAGCGTTCTTGTGTGTGCATGTATATGTGTGCGTGCCCGCAGAGGGTAATATGTATAGATAAAAGATGTAAACTAGATTGGTTAAAACACCACCTCGGACTTGGTTTAGGGGATCTTCTAGCCGGGCAGACCCGACTAGAGTGTTCTTTCTTGTTTAACAAGTGTATATGTGTATATATACAAAATTATTTCTTATATAGATTCTATGGTAAATACACACTTATATTTCTTGCCTCACCCATCGGTTTCAGACCCGATTCGTAGATTCGCTATGGTAGTAAAATTGTTGAGACTTAAAACGATTTTTTATAAGTGATGATCCTCGATCTTGGTCTGGGGTACATTTTCTTGGCTTGAGTGATCCAGCTTATAAATCTTAGGTCGTTTACTTTATACTTTCTTTTATCGTAAAATTTTCATAAGAATCTAACCGAAAGCTCCGTACTTATTTATGAACTTCAGCAAATAATATTGCGTCGTTTATGTGACACGATTTGTATGTTAAATATGCATCGCCCGTTACATAAGTTTAATGAGTATTTCTTGCCTCAATGCATTGTAATGGCTAGTTATCAATTTTTTCGCATAATGGTAAGGAGAACTGTGCGACTCCATTTGCCAAAAATCATTTTATATTTGTAATCAGTTTTATCTATTGTAATTTTGGACATCCAAAAATTATTTGAAGTTGGCTTAAATAGAAAAAGAAGCTAAATGAAGAACAAAGCGTCTGCTCTACACTTAAAATACTTTTCTCTCATTTTTTTTTGAGGATTTCATAAGTAGTCTGCTTAGAATATAGAAAATCTACATTTTAATATATTAATATTCAATTTTTATAATATTGGTATTTAGACTCTGTTCCCAAAGGGAAAAAGAGTCTATTGGATTTGTGCAATGTCCGTCTTGCTGTCTGTCCGTCTGTCCGTCTGTCTGTATGAACGCGCAGCATTTGGACACTATAGACGCTAGAGACTTGTAATTTGGAATATATACTCGTGTGTATCCGCGTCAGATCAAGTTTGAGTATTTTTCCGATACGCCCACAGGGGGCGTGGCAAATCGGGAAATGCTATATCTATTAAGACTAAAACGCTGTTATTTTAGTCAATATTGCAGTCTAAGAAATGGGGTTTAGAATATATATTCGTGTACACCACGCGGACGTTTTAAGATATAGATTATATATCTACGCCCATTGTGGGCGTGGCAAATCGGATAAAACTATATCTTCTACAGCTTTGAAGCTAGAGCATCCAAATTTGGCATGTGGGTTACTGTTGACCTTCCCTTAAGTTAAATCAAAAAGTTATATACCCACGCCCCCTGGGGACGTACCAAATCGGGAATATATATATAGCGATTTGTATAAATCTTATAATATTTTGAGCGTATTAAGAGCTAGAGACTTGAAATTTGGAATACATGTGCAAGTAGATCACTCGGAATCAAAAATATATATTATAGATATTTACGCCCATTAAGGGCGTGGCAAATCGGATAAAACTGTATCTCCTACAGTTTTGGAGCTAGAGCGTCCAAATTTTGCATGTGGGATACTGTTGACCTCCTCTTAAGATAAGTCAAAAGTTATGTATTCAAGTCTTCTGGGGGCGTGGCAAATCGGGAATTACTATATCTTTTACTAAAACCGTGATAATTTCGGCAATATTTCCGTCAGAGAGTTGGGACTTGGAATATATATACTAGTATTCTACCTCTACCCAAAAATGTATGTTATATATAGCTACGCCCATTTGGGGCGTGGCAAATAGGGTAAAACTGTATCTCCTACAGTGTTAGACGTAGAGCATCCAAATTTGACATGTGGGTTACTGTTCATGAAATTAAAATTTACGAAAAAAAAAAATAATAATAATCATAATGTAAGCCTCCGTAAAACAAATTCTAGTTGACCTAACTGGGGATTGAAGCAGGGTCTTCGCTACCACAACGCAAGTCTGTTTAACCAAATCAAAACACTTCCAAACTCAGTTTGGCACATAGCCACGCAAGAGGCGCCGTGGTGTTGTGGGTAGAGTGGTGGCATGCGAAGCGCGTGACCTAGGTTCGATTCCCAGCGCTGACGCGTGATATTATCATTTAATAAAATTTTTTTTTTTTTTTTTATAACTTCTATGTTATTTAATGGATTTGATAAAATTTTCAGCATAAATCCTTATATTTATTAAAACAAATTCTAGTTGACCTAACTGGGGCAAGTCTGTTTAACCAAATCAACACACCAAACTCAATTTGGCTCAAGAGACGCCGTGGTGTAGTGGGTAGAGTCGGTGGCATGCGAAGCGCGTGACCCAGGTTCTATTCCCATCGCTGCCGCGTGATATTATCATTTATTAAAATGTTTTTTTTTTTTTATAACTTCTATGTTACTTAATGGATTTTGATAAAACTTTCTGCATATATTTATTTTATTATTTTATTAAAAATACGGGTTTACCTAAAAAATTAAAAAAATGTAAATGTGGCTTTATTTGCAACTGAACTTTTATTAAATTGATTTTGTGAAATGTGGAGCCAGTATCCAAAATATATAATAAAAACCAAAATAGTATTTTATTTTAAAAAAGCTATATGTAAAATTTTATGACTGTAGCTAAATTGATGTAAAAGACATGCTCAAAAAAGGAATCTCAATAATCTCGCATTCAAACATACGGAAAGACGGACGGACGGTCTACATATTTATTGAGCCTACACACCTTTAACAGGAACAGAGTCTGACGCAGTCGGTGGCGCCCGACTGCAACGTTCTTACTTGTTTTTGTTAATATGTACCAGGCAAAAAATGTAAGTGCCATTTTCAAGTGACGAACAATTCAAAAAGATCGGATAACAAAATAAAAAGCACTGTAACAGATCATAATTCGATGCGCCATGAGTGCATATGTGTGTGTGTGTAAGCGTGTATGCGTATTATTGTGTACATGTATAAATTAGATATAAAGTAGAATGTTTGCAATTGGTTCAGCGGATCTACTAGACTACAGCTTGACCGACTAGTACGCTTACTTGTTATACTTGTTAACGAAATAAAAATAATGCATTGGTTTTGTGTAATGTGCAGCTTTCTATCCGTCCGTCCATCTATCCGCACGAATGCAAACCATTTCAGCGTTTTTGAAACTGGAGAGAAATTTGGAAGTCGTGTGTAAGAAATCAGCATATTTTGTGTACGCCCACTAAGCAGACTTGATATTTAAAATAAAGGCCAGTGTTATCAAAGTTTAAGTTCGTTAAGTACTTTACTGTTGAGTACCTTTAAAGATTAACTAAAAACGATTAAAATACGATGCAACAGGGAGTGGCAAATCACAAAAAAGCCGTATATTTCAAAATTTTAGAGCCATGATCAAGTGTTGCAGGTTGACCTCCTTTACAGAAAGAACTATACATTATATGGTCCTTCCACAAAAACGTAGCAAACCCAAGTCTTAGATTATTCAATAAATCTAATATATATAATAAATTGGACCGATAACGAGTGTACTTGCTTTTATATGTATTTGCTCAAAATCTTCATAGTTGTTGAATGAATTACATTCATTTTTTTTTGTTTTTTTATACTTGTAGATACAATAACTTTGAGGGTAAAGTTGAAATCAAAATTTTTCGTATGTCAGCGTCAAATATAATTGATCCATTTAATGAGCGGCGATGCTTTCGAGCAATACCTGACGAAGAGGAAACTAGTTTGGGTCATGAAGCAGATTTGGTTATGAGTTTATCTCAAAAAGAAATACTTATACCAACAACGGCTTCTCACCAGCACCAATTGGAACCACTTTCAAAGCCTAATACAATCGACACCTCGACACAAAACTCGGTTTCTGCTGCAGCCGCTGTCGCGGTTGCACATCACCACCATAGCCTGTCTAGTATTCAACATCTTCAGAACTTGCATAGCCAACATCAAAGTACTCTTTTCAACAATAACCACTCAACACCGTTTAGTGTGACTGACATTCTTAGTCCAATAGAGGAATCATACCGCAAACTGGAAATAAACGGTAACCCACCGTCCCCATTTCGGTAAGTCCAATATTTAAAACAAATTATGCAATATGAATTCTTTTATGCTGTTGGTACTTTTTGTCTGTATTTGTCCACAAGAAGCCCGGAATGAGTGAAACAATATTAGGATTGACAGTGTCTTCTAGTCAGGCACTCTAGTCTAGAGCATATTTTTATTTCCCTATATTTTTTTATTATCTAGACCAAAATCAGCGCAAAAACTTAAATCTGAGTTTTTAGTATATACATAAGGTATTATGTAATTTTTTATCAATTTTATTTAACCAATAAATTATTTAATTGATATAAAAATAAGTAAAAAATGTTAAGCTTGATGAACTTTTTCAAGTATAAAACGTTTTATTGGTAATGTGGTTTCTCAGAATGAATGGCATGTTGATGTAACAAATGTGAAGCATTGAATATTTACGATTTGCACGACATATTGATGTGAGAAATCTGACATAGTTTTAGGACAATTCTCAACATATTTAATAGAGAGTCTACTATATTTATAACCGAGGGTATATTAATTTTTTTTTATTTTTTTTTGTTTTATTAATTGATGTTTTTTTGTCTTTGATTCTTTAGCGCATTTATATCTCGCCCTTAGCTTAGAAAAGGGGCTAAATGCCTGTATATACAACTTATTTTATATTTATTCTACATATAACTTATACTATTTACATTTAGACTCTCCTGCGGTCCAGTGGGTGTAGCCTTTTCAATCTTGGGTGCGTGGCTAATCGGGATATATATTTAGATGTGAAGCCCCCAAATTATAAGTTACTGTGACCGTCGTCCTTACATTGACAAAAAATCATTGACATACGCCTTCTGAGAGCATGGAAAATCGGAGAAACCTATATCTTCTACAGCTGTAACGCTGGGATAAAAAATTTTGTAGTTAGGCTACAGTTGATCCCCTCTACTGATAATACTTGATTGAATTAGGGTGTCTTTTTACCGTGAACGTGTAAATATGCAGTCGGTAGCGCCCGACTGCAACGGTTTTACTTGTTTTTATGTGGGATTCTTACATCATTTGCAAAAAGGTTCATTTTGGTCAGAAGTTTGCAACGCACAAAAGGAAACATCTCAGACCATACAAAGTATATATATTCTGTATCAACGCGATTTCCTCCTAAAGTATTTGAGCTCTAAAGTTGAAATTTTGCACATAGGCGTCTTTCTGACCAAACTTTCTGCATGGTCGAAGTTTGATTAGCTTTTCAAATCTTTAAGTTGATTTAATGAATACATCATTTCTTTTTTAACATTGTGTACAATAACACATATGGGCGCACACATAATCACGTATACCGTAAACGCACTTGATGCTGCTTCTTTACTTAACATAATTCATAGATATTTCTGATTGGAATCATACCACATGAAATAGAGTAAAAGCCTAATTTGGGACCATTTCAAAAAAATATTCGTATCGAGGATTTCAAGTAAATTTAAGTTCTGTAACTTTCTATTCTATTTGTTTGTTTATCGAGGCAAGTCATATAATAATAATTATAAATAATTACAAACGATGGAGGTATATCAAGTTGAATGGTCACGTTTAAGCAAAGGCAAAACCAAAACCAACAAAGGGTCTGACTCAATAATTATCTTGTATTATCTTTTATCTTCTATCTATAAACGACTCAGGCTAAAAATTTCACTGCGTTGATTATTCTTGTGTTCGTTAACCACTCGGATAATCTGCATAGGGACTACAAAGATATATATGCAGTACCAAATATGATTTTTAGAGCAAAATGTATCATATACATTAGGATAGAGCACAACTTTCTTATGCATTTATTACTCTTGAATTTATTAGAATTTAACAAATGAACATAAAACAAACAGCCTCTGTAAAGTGATCTTACTCTGTTGAATCGAAATAAAGTGCTATTTGTTATGACTAAAATTCTTGGAGCCCCTATTTAAGCAAATACTCAACTCTAGTGGTTCTGTGCCTTGTAACAGAAGTAAGTAAAAAGTTATGCTTCAGTAGGGTTCACGATTTCTCTAGTTACACTGTTGCGATTAGGAGATACTATGTCGTTTCATTTGAGACTAATGTCCACATGGACATCGAATTATTTCCAATATAAAATAAGTTAAAATATTATATCTTTAAAAAGTGTAATCTAATCAGTTGTTCAATATTTTCCAGATCTAATTCTAGTGGTAGTAGTATTAATTCACCTGGAACAATAAGTACTTCAACAATGGCGAATCCTTATGCTATGGGATCATTGTACCATAGTCCAGGAGTGCAAAGCTATTGCGGACCTACAGATAATTTATCATTGGCTGGACACTATACTGATATGCGAGGCTCGGCTTCCTGGTATGGATCAACTGCAAATGACCCCAGATTCGCAAGTACGTAATAAAAGCAAATAAATTATAAGATATTGAACACACATACCCCAACTCTAACATAACATATTTAAACAAAAAGTAAAAGGATCTGACTTTCAAGTTAACTTTTGAAATCGTTGACAACGTAGAGCTTTGCCAGCAGTACGTAGAGTTTAAAGCATTCAAGAGAGGTTTGGTAAGATTTAAAAAGTTTTCGAGAAATGAACATCGAAAGTAAAGTCGGGCACTCCTTACTAGAGCACTTACAAGTTACAAATATTCTTATTCTCTATAAGATTTTATGAGATCTTTCAACCAAAGGTCAATCACTATACTATTTGAAATGCAGTGTTTAAAGTGTTTGGGGAATAGAGGAGCTATCGGAAAATTGAAATAATTATAATACCATATTCATTAACAGATTATAAAAACAAAATTAAATTCTGTAACTGTTATTGTCTGAGTCTTATGTTTTAAAAAGGAAACGAAATATACATTTTTAAAATATATATAACTAGATAATGATAACGATTTGTCACACAGGTTATTAGAACATTAACAGACCATAAAATACTTATACTCTTAGCCATCAATTAAGGTCTTCGGAGACACAGTACAGAAAACTACCGTTGTCTATGGGGCGAGCTAATAAAATGCTGACAAAGTTGTCCGAAACAATTACAAAATTTAACGATCAAGACCATAAAGGTCCAGTTTCAGAAATATTTAGTCATTACATTGCTACATCTTAGTCAGCATGCCAGTAACGAAATCTATTTTTAATGTTTTATATATATATATGTTTTCTATTGATATGAGTAATTCATTGCAGCTGACTGTTTTCCATTTTCAATATTGTATGAGTAGCATCTTAGCATTTATATATTATATGTATTTAACTCAGATAACAATCTCACCAAATAGACCAATTTTCATATGTGTGTGCATACATACACACATTTACATAAATATACACACAGACAGAGGCAAATATGTAAATATATTTATATTAAGGAAATTGTTGTGAGCAACTCGAAACATAAACAGAAAAGCAAAAAAATGTTCATGCTAAACACTTGAAACTGTTTGCTTTACTTTACCAGTAAAGATATTTAAAATGACAATTTGTGCTGAGTCACCCAATCACTGTAGACTTTTCTAAAAATGAAAAAGGTTTGCGTGAGAATAATTGATTTTAAATTATTTTGTTGTCATTGTTTATTTTAGAAATGAAAAGATGATTTTTACTTTTACGCGTATGACGTTTCTAAACCATATGCATACATTCTTGATATATAATACTGAAGAGGTGCTATCCACTGAATATTGTATAAGGCGACCCTCTAACAGTTTACAGTATGCATAAACACGTAACAAAAGGTGTGACATATAGTTTATAGTTTTAGTTATAGAGTAATGTTTTATTACAGCTTAACAACTTTTAAAAGTACCTTAGTGCTTGTAATTCGAGCACCTTATAGTATGTTACAAATTGAAAGTATATATGCTCGAATAACAAATAAAATTCACTCACCTTCGAAATTTTGTAACATACCTAGTTTACTTAACAAATGCAAACCCACTCAACATAAAGGAATTAAATGTTACTTCTCCTACACTCTCTGATGAACTAACCTACTAGCCTAACATTAAAAATTTTAATAATTTTTATGTTCAAACAGGTAGCGATGTTGTTGTGCCAAAATAAAATCATTATATACATAATTGTGAATATCTTCAGGACAGTAGGTACATGTGCCGGACTGTATAGACGAGCTCTATAAAAATGCGTATAAATGTACATATGTCATTGTGCATGTAAAGGAGGACTTAGGGTATCTTTTAGTCTTGCCTTGTAGAACAGTAAAAAGATAGTCTTTTCTTTTTTATGCAAACAAATACATATATATATATATATATATATATATATATATAAACAATATTGTTGAGTGAAAATGCGTTTTTTAAGAAACACAATTCATGAAGATCTGCCGTAAATGTCTGTGTTAATTGTTAATTAAAGTAAGTTAAAATGTATAATGGCCAGAGGGATTTTAACTAATTTTTTAGACCACTTCATAGTCCCGTTTTATATAACAACTTTGAATAAGTATATAAAACGAAACATTTTTATTACAGTATCACGTCTTATGAGTTCATCAGCTGGTGGATCGATGGGTCACATGGGCAACATGTCTGGCCTAGCTGCATGCAGTGTAAGTGATGCAAAGCCACTTCAATTTCCACTGGCACAAAGACGAAAAAGGAGAGTTCTTTTTACACAAGCACAGGTTTGTTAACCCCCACAGTTAAAACCAAATCATATTGTATATGTAAGACAATTAATTGACAAGCACACTCCACAGTCTCTGACGAGCTACTTACATAAATATACATATATAATTTAGCTATGGAGTGTAAAGACTTACGAGCAATTCAATATGAAATTGATCTGCTTAAGAGATAGGATTTTAGTTTTTAAAGTGCAAGCTATAGGCCCAGGTTTGTCTCAATATTGCTTAAAATAATAGATTTTAATGCGTACAAAACATGGTATTTCCAGATTTGGTACGCCCCAGTAGACATGTACAAAAAATCGTATTACTTTATCAGAAGAGGTACACATGAGTATAAAACCTTATTTCAGTATCCTCTGGGCCGAGCAGCTGTTTCAAAAACTCTATTTAGTTCATATCCACACCAACATTTCTACATACTCAAAAATCAAACGCACTTAGACACTCAAATATACACACACAAACGCACGAATGCTGTATGTGTCAAATTTTACGCAAGGGCATGCAGCTTTTTCCCAAACCCAATAGCGCTCTTCAATACTTACTGATTGAATGAATTCATATACATAATATATATACATATATACCAAAGCACATTTTCAATAATGGAAGAGCGAAATCTTTATTTGTCTCTACTATAGCTTTCAAAACATGTGAGACATGCACAAATAATTGAAACTACATATCTTTCTTATTAAATTCGAGATGAACTAAATATTTTCTCAAAAAGCCGTGGCAAAAAAGTAATAAAAAATTCAAATTACATAATGAAATAAGCAATAAACATCAATTATGCAACTATTCATCACCCTTTCATGGCAACAGTGGATCTGATTTTTTGATTAAGTGAACTGCACGAAATAAGCTGTGGCCCTAAAATAGTAAATTTATTTTGTTTTCTTTAGTTGTAAGTGTTATTGAGCAAAATGGAAATAATATGAAGTGCCTATTGATTTAATGAAAGACTATAGAAAAAAACTGCGTTTAAAATAATTTTCTAGCTTTCATGGTTTAGCTGATATCCGAGTTTAAAATTTTATACTTGGGCTGCACGAAATAAGGTTTCCACTACAAGGATCCACTGTATATGTCAGATATGAAGAATTTCGTTTGTTATTAGCGGCCTATGTTGGTTTTTTGCTGTTATTATAAAGTCAGTTATTGGCGATTTTTTGGTTCTCCAGTTTTGATATTTAGCTAATCAAAACTTAAGATTAAGTTGAAATTTAATGCACGTTCCATGCCGGGATTCCATACTTGTAAAAATTTTCGAGCTTTCACGAATCAAATCCGCTGTTAAAAACTGAACTTTACCTTCGTTATTATCGACTTCTTTATTATCACAAACGTTCATTGATTCGAATAAATGATCTTCATCCAAAGGGCATTCTCGAATTAAATTATCGATGTAAGCCGCTTGCATACTTTCAAAACCTTGGCGACCAATTTCAGTCGATAGATTTAAAATTTCAGACACAACAGATTTTCATACTACGAAACTTCCTGACATGGCTATATATGTGTGTATATACAAACAAATCATAATATGAATACAAAAGAAAAAAAGTTTTCTAATTGAATAAAAATGTTTGTCCGCAGCGGGATTTGAACCTGAGTCTCCTCTCTTGCAAGCTACCGTTTCTAGCATGACGCAATACTCTCTCATTGCAAAGAGGGCACACACTTCAATGTATGTGTACACACGCATGAAGCAAAGGCTTGGCGCTTGCTGCTTTTACCGATTGACAAAATATTTTCTTTAATAACTTCTGTGTTACATATCGGATTTTGATGACATTTTCAAAATGAAATCCTTTTATTTAATTGAATATGCAAAACTACTTAAAGAAGTCAAAAATTTTAAATTGTGGCTTTATTTTCAACTGTAAAATTTGAGTCAGTTTCCAAAATATAAAAAAAAAAAACAATTTGAATTTTATTTGCAATAAGCTAAGTTTAAAATTTGATGACCCTAGCTTTAACAAGTAAGAACGCTCTAGTCGGGTCTGCCCGACTACGAGATCCCCTGAGCCAAGTCCGAGGTGATGTTGTGGACAACCTAGCTTACATCTTTTATCTATACATATTACCCTCTGCGCGCACATACACACGCACACATATACACATGCATACACAAGTACGCTCGCCGATTACTGCGTAGTTGATTTGAATGTATGTGTGCACACGTACAGGCTGCTGCCGCGTGCTTTTGCCAATTGCCTAAATGTTTTCTTCTGTATTACTAAACGTATTTAAATCAAATTGTCAGCAATGAATGCTTTTATTTTATTAAAAATACGGGTTTGCCTAAAAAACTAAAAAAAAAATTAAATTATGGCTTCAATAATTTTTAAAAAAAAAAAGTGATTATATTAAATGTGGATTCGGTATCCAAAATACAAAAAAATAGAAAGTGTATTTTATTGACAAGCTAAGTGCAAAGTTTGGTGACCGTAGCTAAAAAGTTGTAAAATATATGGTCCAAAAATTGAATCTCGATAACGTTTTAAATCGATATTAGTGAAACAGGAAAACTTATCGAATATCTAAAACAAACTCGATATGCGCGCTGTATACATGGACCCTCGTACAAAATATCAAGTCTCTAGCTCTTATAGGTTCTGAGATCGACGCGTTCATACATACGGACAGACGGACGGACAGACAGCTAACTCGACTCAGCTCGTCGCTTGTCGTTGAAATATAAAATATTGAAGATTATTTAAAACAAACTTTCTCAACGCGTATGAATTCATTCGGAGGACGTTTGACTTTCTTGAATTCCTTTCAAAAAGAAAATTTCAAAAAGAAGTAGTGTTGCACATATTTAATGAGTATCACAGAAATTATTAAAAGAAACAATCGGTCAATTGGCAAACCACGTACAAATTAAAGCAAAGCGTTGAATCTTCTTTTTGCATGACCACACATTGGAATGCGTGCATTCTTTTTATACTCTGTTTCCTAAGGGGAAAAGAGTATATTGGATTTGCGCAATGTCCCTCTTGCTGTCCGTCTGTATGAACGCAAAACATTTGGACACCTTTAAAGCTAGAGAGTTGAGTCTCCGATACGCCCACAGGAAGGTGCGAGAAATTTTGAAACTCTACATCTATTAAAGCTATAACGCTGTTATTTTCGTCGATATTGCAGTCTAAGAACAGGAATTTATACTCGTGGACACCACCCCGACACAAAAAGATATAGATATTAAAGTATTTTTATAACATAACTTACCAAAACTGTTTAATTGCTTAATACGTATTTATACATACATGCATATGTTAATTTCGATTAATTTCCATTCCATTTTTAAAGTGACTAAAACAGATATTGCGACCATTCGAACAGCTAAACGAATTGCACTGACCCAATATTTATACCCTTGTAAGAAAGGTATATTAATTTTGGTCAGAAGTTTGCAAGTAGAACGAAGCATCGCCGACCATACAAAGAATATATATTCTTGATCAGCCCGACGAGCTGAATTGGTATAAAACTTTATCTTCTACAGTTTAAGAGCTAGAATATCCAACTTTGGCAAGTAGGGTACTGTTGACCTCTCCTTAAGATAAATTAAAAATTTATATATCCACGCCCTCTAGGGGCATTGCAAATCGGGAAGTGTATCTAGTATTTAACATAAATCCTCTAATATTTTGGGCGCTGTTAGAGTCGGAGTGTTGAAACTTAAAACATTTATTTGTATGAAGCACCCTCATACAAAAACATATAGTATATAATGCTACACCCATTAGGGGCGTGCCAAATCGGTAAAAACTGTATTTTACACATAGAAACCCGAAAATTAAGAAATACCTAAAGCTCAAATGATTCTACAATATGGAAAAAAAAACTAGAGGGATGGGCTAACTTCGGCCATGCCGAAGTTTGGTAATACCCTTGCAATTGCAAAGGATATAGATACAGTTTTTTCTGATTTGCCACGCCCCCATCAATGGATATATATAAATTTTGGGCAATCTATTAAGCAGGGCAACAGTAACCTATATATCAAATTTTGAAGCTGTACCTATAAGACTTTGGAAGATATAGTTTTCTCCGATTTGCCACGCCCCCAAGAGGCGGATATATATTATTTTCCATAATCTTGTCGAAACGATCCTAACGTCTGTTTCAATTTTTGGAACTCTAGGTGTAAAATTGTAAAAGATATAGTTAATCCCGATTTGCCACGCCCCTAATGGGCGTAGATATATATTCTTTATCTTTTTTCCATGGGTGGTTGATACAAATATATGTTTAAAGTTTCAAGTCTCTGGCTTTAACAGCATCCAAAATATTGGAAGATTTATGTTAAGCACTATATAGACATTCCTGATTTGGCACGCCCCAAGTAGGCGTGGATATATAATTTTTTGATTTATCTGAAGGGAAGGCCAACAGTATATTACTTTCCAAATTTGGATGCTCTAGCTTTAAAAATGTAGAAGATATGGTTTTATCCGATTTGCCACGCCCCCAAAGGGCGTAGATATATAATCTATATATTTTTTGTATATTAATTTTGGTCAGAACCTTGCAACGCAGAGAAGGAAGCATCTCCGACCATATAAAGTATATATATTCTTGATCAGCAAGACGAGCTGAGTTGACACAGCCATGTCCGTCTGTCTGTCTGTCTGTCTGTCTGACTGTCCGTCTGTCTGAATCAACGCAATCTCCTCCGAGACTATAAGAGCTACAGAGCTGAAGTTTTACACATAGGCTCCAATCTGCTGCAGTCATTGTATATCTCGGAATCGTCCGGATCGGATGACTATATCCTATAGCTCCCATAGGACAGATCTGTTTTAAGAAATGTTTTAGTGGGATAACTTCGGCGCTATTGAAGTCTTAGACTTGAAATTTAGAATATATATTCTTGAATCGCACCCCCATACAAAACGATATAGTTTACATAGCTACGCCTCTTGGGGGCATGGCAAATCCGGTAAAACTATATCTTCTACAGTTTTGAAGCTGGAGCATCCAAATTTGGAAAGTAATATACTTTTGGCCTCCCCTTCAGATTGATCAAAAAGGCATATAACTATAGTGCTTAACATAAATCCTCCAATATTTTGGATGCTGTTAGAGAAAGAGACTTGAAACTTAAAACAACCACCCACCCCTAGAAAAACAGATAAAGAATATATATCAAATCGGACAAAACTGTATTCTCTACAATTTTACACCTAGAGTCCAAAAAAATAAACAAAAACGGTAAGCTTCACCGTTTCGACAAAATTATGAAAAAATATATGTGTATATCCGCCTTTTTGGGGCTTTGCAAATCGGAGAAAACTATGTCCTCCAAACTTTTATAGGTACAGCTTCAAAATTTGATATATACTCGTAGGTTACTATTGCCCTTCTCAATAGATTGACAAAAAGTTATATGTATTCAGTTGTAAGGCATGGCAAATCAGAGCAAACTATATTTATATCCTTTACAATTGCAAAGGTATTACCAAACTTCGGCATGGCCGAAGATAGCCCATTCCTCTACATTTTTTTTCATAAATTTCAATTTTATGAACAGTAAATGTCAAACTTGGATGGTCTACCTCTAACACTGTAGAAGTTACAGTTTTACTCTATTTGCCACACCCCAAATGGGCGTAGCTATATATAACATATCTTTTTTGGTAGATGTAGGATACTAGTGTATATATTTCAAATCCCAACTCTTAGACGGCAATATTGCCGAAATTAACACGGTTTTAGTAAAAGATATAGTAATACCCTATTTTTCACGCCCCCAGAAAACGTGGATACATAACTTTAGATTTCTCTTAAGAGGAGGTCAACAGTAACCTACATGCAAAATTTGGACGCTCTAGCTCCAAAACTGTAGGAGACACAGTTTTATCCGATTTGGCACGCCCTCAATGGGCGTAAGTATATATAATATATATTTTTGATTCGGGGTGATCTACTTGCACATATATTCCAAATTTTGGCACGCCCTCAGGAGGCGTCGGTATATAATTTATCATAAGGGGAGGTCAACAGTAACCCACATGCCAAATTTGGATGCTTTAGCTTCAAAACTATAATCTTAACTATATACTATATAAATATAAACTATATCTTTTAACGTCCGCGTGGTGAGTATATATTCTAAATCCGAGTTCCTAGACTGCAATATTTACGAAAATAACAACGTTTTAGTCTTAATAAATATGGCATTTCCCGATTTGCCACGCCCCCTGTGGGCGTATCGGGCGTATTCACACGAGTATATATTCCAAATTACAAGTCTCTATCTTCTATAGTGTCCAAATGCTGCGCGTTCATACAGACAGACGGACAGATAGCAAAACATACGTTGCACAAATCCAATATACCCTTTTTCCCTTTGGGAACAGAGTATAATGATATACATCCTCTTTGAAGAGTGGTAAAAGGGAGAACACTATATCTTCTAAAGATGTACAGCTCAAGCCCGAAAATTTGACATATAGGTCAAAAACTAGTAAATACCTCAATCTTTACTTTTCTCGGCAAATCAGAAAAACAATACTTACATATATCAAACTTCGGCATGGTCGAAGTTAACTCATTCCTCTAGTTTTTTTTCGGCCTGGGAGCAGAATATTAAAGAACTTTTTCCTTACCATTGCCAAAAATATATATATAAATACAGACTTATGTATTCATTCTTGCACACAGAATTGTATCCCTAAGAAAATATATAGGATATGTTTGCACACACATATACGTATGCACACATGAAATTGTGTGAATATTTGAATGTAGTATATTCAACGGTAGTATTTGTCGAGCGACATATGCAAACACACATTTGTACAATGCAAATATACTCTCAAAAAGGTATTTATTTTTGTTGACGAGTAAAGTATTGAAGTGTATTGTAAATATAAAATTCTTTTTCATTTAACCGTTATAAATATTTAAATTGCATTTTATTGTATTTGAGTGAAATACATACATATGTACATGTTGATGTGTACGTATATAGCTTTGCTCATACTTATGTATGTACACAATTTATAAAATCTATGCACGTATGTAATAACTTATTAAAACTACTAGTATCATGCATAAGTAATATTTGAGACTTGTAATTAGTAAAGTCTAAAGTATAAACATTAAATTGAAAGAATGAAAATATTACAATAAATGAGTGCAAATGAGTTTAACAAGCGTATAATAGTTTCAATCCAGATGAAGTCAATTAATTAGTGCGGAGAGGTATCTACCGCGAAAACACAACTGATCGTCTCAAAAAACGGAGGAAAAAGATTCATGTTTAAATTGTTAACCAGTACCTAAAAATTGCTGGATAATGCTCTGTGTCCAATTTTTCAAAGTAATCTGATTTTTACTTCAGTCATATGGAATTTTTGCAATTGCGATCGAGTACAATTAGTATTCAAAAAAAAAGGTGTGAAAAAAACAAAAACTAGAGGGATGCGCTTCCTTCGGCTATTATGAAGTTTGGTAATACCCTTCCAATTGTAGAGGATATAGATATAGCTTTCTCTGGTTTGCCATAAAGAGTTTAAGATAGACGTATAAGGAAAACTTTTTGGATCTGTAAATTTGTAGAATATAGAGATTTCACCGATTTTTAGTCAATCTCTGAAGGAGGGAAAGAGTAACTTATGGTAAATTTTCTTGCTTTAGGTGTACAACCTTGGAAGATATAGTTTTCTCCAATTTGCCACGCCCCAAAGAGGCGGACATGTATAATTTTTTTAAAATTTAATGAAACAGTCGAACCTAACGTATTACTCAATTTTAGGATCTCTAGATGTAAAATTGTAGAAGATACAGTTTTTACCAATTTGCCCTTCCCCTAATGGACGTATCTATATCTTTTTTTAAAGCAGGTTTATGAAAATATATATTTTCAGTTTCAATGATTTCTGTTAAGCACTGTATATGCTTTCCCGATTTGCCCGATTTGCTTAAGGGTAGGTTAATAGAAGCAGAATTTTGATAGCTTTATTTGCTATATGTTTTCGAATGAGGGTGGGATACACGAGTTTATCTTTTGCGTTGATCCAGACAGACGAACAGACAGCCAGGCGGGCAGACGGACATGGCTATACCAATTCAGCTTGTCGTGCTGATCAAGAATATATATACTTTGTATGGTCGGCGATGCTTCGTTCTGTGCGTTGCAAACTTCTCACAAAAATTAATATACCGTTTTTACAAGGGTATACATTTATTTAAATTAAGTTAAATTAAGGTGGGTATAACCGTATGTATAACTATGACGTTTTATTAATATAGCGAACTTTCAAATTTTGTATAAATTTCAAATTACAAACCAGCATCCTTTGCTAAACTCTATTTTTAGGGGTTAAAATATTGTATGTAACACTTCTGAATAATAGTAAACTTATCCAATCGTTGTGAAGTTATGAAAAATAAATGTATTTAAAGGCACGCACCACTGTCTATATTTTCATTTTTTTACTGTAGCATGAAAACTTAAAAAAAATATAGTTTTTTCCAATTCACTTGCACAAGTTATGATTCTAGTTTTTAGAGCTGCAATGTGGAAAAGCGTCGGAATAACTTGCGTTTCTACAAATACACAGTCAGCAGTATTTATTATTTAAGGGAATATTAAGTGTGGACAGAAGTTCGCAACGAAAGCAAAGAAAGTATCACCAACTATATAAAGCATATATATTCTTGATTAGTATGACAAGCTAAACCACGTCCATATGGTTGGACCGACGCAATATCCTGCTAGAGCTTTAAAACTATCGTGCTGAAATTTGTTGTTACTGAAGTCATTGTATATCTCGGAATCATCCAGATAGGATGACTATATCCTACATCCCCCATAGGATAGATCGACTATACAAATTGTTCAAATAGAGAAAACATCGGAGAAAACTGTATTTGCCACTGTAGCTAGCTATAAAAGCTAGATACTTAAAATTTGACAAATTAGTTACTGTTCTCTTATATAAACCGCAATTTTACACGTAGTGTGCTTAAATATTAACATCTCTATGCTATAAGCCAACTTTAATATTTTGAATATAAACTCATAGGTACTTTCATTCCGAGTCCCTCTAGTAAACTGTATAATATACTGGTCCGAATAATAAGTCAGACTTGTGGATACAAGCATCTCCGTAACATACGAAAGTTCCTATACAAAATTCGAGACCAATTGAAGATTTTTATTATATTCGTTCATGTATTGAAAACAACATATTGAATTTGTGCAATGTCTCCCGTCGTCTGTGTAAACGCGCATCAGTTGGACACATTTGTACATGTGTACACATTTGTCGTAGGTACCCGCGTCAGATCAGTTTAAGTTCTTTTGTCCATTTATCGGGTAAAATTGTATCTTCTACAGTTTTAGAGCTAGAGCATCCAAATTTGGCAAGTGAGTTACTGTTGACCTCCTTTTATAATTTCCGTTGCTACTCTTCACTTTGCCAACGGGTATAACAGGGTACAAATATTAGAGGCATACTGATCTTTTAGGTTTTTCAGTGAACTGGTATAGATTCTGAATATTTAGAAATCCTTGAGAATTATAAATTTCGGTATAATGTTTTTGAGCAAACCTATATAATATAATATATTTAAATATATATATGTATATAATATATATATTTTTACTTCAGTATAACGACTTGGTAAGTCACTCTGTTGAATCTACAAAAGAAACTCGAAGAACCCACAAATATTCTATCTATCTTTCCTCTATTTTTAGACTCTGTTCCCAAAGGGAAAAAGAGTCTATTGGATTTGTGCAATGTCCGTCTTGCTGTCTGTCCGTCTGTCCGTCTGTCTGTATGAACGCGCAGCATTTGGACACTATAGAAGCTAGAGACTTGTAATTTGGAATATATACTCGTGTGTATCCGCGTCAGATCAAGTTTGAGTATTTTTCCGATACGCCCACAGGGGGCGTGGCAAATCGGGAAATGCTATATCTATTAAGACTAAAACGCTGTTATTTTAGTCAATATTGCAGTCTAAGAAATGGGGTTTAGAATATATATTCGTGTACACCACGCGGACGTTTTAAGATATAGATTATATATCTACGCCCATTGTGGGCGTGGAAAATCGGATAAAACTATATCTTCTACAGCTTTGAAGCTAGAGCATCCAAATTTGGCATGTGGGTTACTGTTGACCTTCCCTTAAGTTACATCAAAAAGTTATATACCCACGCCCCCTGGGGGCGTACCAAATCGGGAATATATATATAGCGATTTGTATAAATCTTATAATATTTTGAGCGTATTAAGAGCTAGAGACTTGAAATTTGGAATACATGTGCAAGTAGATCACTCGGAATCAAAAATATATATTATAGATATTTACGCCCATTAAGGGCGTGGCAAATCGGATAAAACTGTATCTCCTACAGTTTTGGAGCTAGAGCGTCCAAATTTTGCACGTGGGATACTGTTGACCTCCTCTTAAGATAAATCAAAAGTTATGTATCCACGTCTTCTGGGGGCGTGGCAAATCGGGAATTACTATATCTTTTACTAAAACCGTGATAATTTCGGCAATATTTCCGTCAGAGAGTTGGGACTTGGAATATATATACTAGTATCCTACCTCTACCCAAAAATGTATGTTATATATAGCTACGCCCATTTGGGGCGTGGCAAATAGGGTACAACTGTATCTCCTACAGTCTTAGACGTAGAGCATCCAAATTTGACATGTGGGTTACTGTTCATGAAATTAAAATTTACGAAAAAAAAAAAATAATAATAATCATAATGTAAGCGTCCGTAAAACAAATTCTAGTTGACCTAACTGGGGATTGAAGCAGGGTCTTCGCTACCACAACGCAAGTCTGTTTAACCAAATCAAAACACTTCCAAACTCAGTTTGGCACATAGCAACGCAAGAGACGCCGTGGTGTTGTGGGTAGAGTGGTGGCATGCGAAGCGCGTGACCTAGGTTCGATTCCCAGCGCTGACGCGTGATATTATCATGTAATAAAATTTTTTTTTATTTTTTTTATAACTTCTATGTTATTTAATGGATTTGATAAAATTTTCAGCATAAATCCTTATATTTATTAAAACAAATTCTAGTTGACCTAACTGGGGCAAGTCTGTTTAACCAAATCAACACACCAAACTCAATTTGGCGCAAGAGACGCCGTGGTGTAGTGGGTAGAGTCGGTGGCATGCGAAGCGCGTGACCCAGGTTCTATTCCCATCGCTGCCGCGTGATATTATCATTTATTAAAATGTTTTTTTTTTTTTTTTTATTATAACTTCTATGTTACTTAATGGATTTTGATAAAACTTTCTGCATAAATCCTTATATTTTATTAAAAATACGGTTTTACCTAAAAAATTAAAAAAAATGTAAATGTGGCTTTATTTGCAACTAAACTTTTATTAAATTGATTTTGTGAAATGTGGAGCCAGTATCCAAAATATATAATAAAAACCAAAACAGTATTTTATTTTAAAAAAGCTATATGTAAAATTTTATGACTGTAGCTAAATTGATGTAAAAGACATGCTCAAAAAAGGAATCTCAATAATCTCGCATTCAAACATACGGAAAGACGGACGGACGGTCTACATATTTATTGAGCCTACACACCTTTAACAGGAACAGAGTCTGACGCAGTCGGTGGCGCCCGACTGCAACGTTCTTACTTGTTTTTTATTAAGTTGATCACAATGAATAGTTGATATAGTGTTTTGAGCTTTAATTTTTCACGCGTTTAGCTAACAAATTCGTGGCCTTAGAATTTCACAAACGTGTAAGAATAAATACGGACTTTATTAAAAAAGTCATTACTCATAGAATGTGGTTAGCTTTGATTTAATCAAAATATAAAATTTTACTTAAGTTCTTTTAGTATTCAAATGTTATTTTATTTTAGTATATAAATTGTTTATATTAACCCGCTTGCAATGTTTTAACTTTGATTAAGTATGTGGTGGGCAATAAACTCAAAAATGCTTTTGCATACTATATAATATACATATGAGTATTATACATATAATTTATTATTTTTATTACACTCTGTTCATAACCCACAGTGCAGAATATTTATCTACGTTGTTTGCAGTTGTACACAATCACTAACAAATATCGGGGAATAAGTCAACTTTGACAAGAAGCCTGTCTCAGACATACTGTTGCGATCTCACTGATGCAGCCGGGATATTCTTACAACGAATAAGAAATTATTTAAGATTTTGAAGGTAGGGCATATTAAATACATAGGCAGGTGTACCACCGCCAGGCCATTGCAAATCGGTTAAGCTGTATATCTAATGGCTTTACGCATAAGCTCTTAAAATTTTACATAAGTAATAGTTTAATATGCCAATTAAATATTGGATATATATTCGACATCGTAATGTCGAAATGTTTTTAGTCCTTATCTCTTAATTTTTTAGCAAATCCAATAAGTTTATTTTGAAAAATTGGAGTGAATTGATAATTTGATAATACATAATCCATCATTACTAAATCAGTTAATCAAATTTTTTATACATTCGCAGATTGCTTTTTTGCTTATTCAAACTTGCAAAAAAAATAATGAGCATGATTAGCTAATTGGGAATAGAACGAAGGATGTTTTCATCGGGCAGAAAAGAAATACCATTACCATAAAAACCATTGAAAATAAGAATTCAGGGTATAATTAAATGTATGTAAAGTAAAGTAAAGTATATATTTTTAATCAGGAGTAACTGCCGAGCTTATTTAGACCTGTCCGACTGTCTGTCCGTCCGTCTTCCCGGACGTATGAACGTGTAGATTTCGTAAAATAAAAGAGCTAGAGATAAATTTTCCACGAATGAACTCCCATAGCAAGCGAAGAATAATATTGTTTAAACTAAACGATACATTTTCTCGTTTCCGTGAAACCGATTGAAGACGTTATTGAGATTCAGTTTGCTTTAGCATATCTTTTACACTTTTAGAGACAGAGTCACCAAACATTGCATTTGGATTATTGTATAAGATATACAATTTATTTTATATTTTTGACACCAGCTCCAATTTCACAAAATCAATTTAAGTTCATATGCTACTATAACCAGTGTTTAAAAATTGTTCTGTTTTTCAGATATTTTAAAAATTTGTTAGCAATCCGTTAAGTTACACAGAATTGATTAAAACATGTAAGAACGTTAGACATATTTTTGTATGTACCACCTCCGTACAAGAACACATAATTTATAAAGCTACGCCCATTAGAGGCATGCCAAATCGGGTACAACTGTATATTTTACAATTTTACAATTTTACCTTAAGCGCGACTGCTTCGAAAAATTAAAAAAATCATATATGTATATCTCTCTTTTTGGGGCGAGGCAAATCGCAGAAAACTTTATCTTCCAAAGATTTATAGCTAAGGCCTGAAAATTTGACACACAGGTTACTGTTGCCCTCTTCTATAGACTAAACAAAAATATAGAAGCGCTTTTTAAGGACGTGTCAAATCGGCAATAACTGTATGTTCTACAATTTTCCACTTAGAGACCCAAAAACGATCACATATGCCAATCTTGATATCTTCTGGCAAATAAGAGAAAACTATACAATCGTAAGGGTATTACCAAACTTCGGCATGGCCGAATTTAGCCCATCCATCTAGTTTTATGTTTAAGATTAAAAACTTTGGATTAAATCATTGAGAAGAGTAACAAAAATCTTTTAAAAAAAACTTTTCTTATTATTGTTTTTAAAGGTATATGAGCTTGAGAGAAGATTTAAGCAACAGCGATATTTGTCGGCCCCTGAGCGAGAACATTTAGCAAGTCTTATTCACTTGACGCCTACACAAGTAAGTAATTTAATGTAACTTCAAATCTATTTCAAGCGAGAATAATCGACGAATTTGGTTTTATATTTAATGTTAAAAATTTATAAAGAAATTAAAAAACCGACAAATTTATTATAAAAGAATTAGAAACGGTCTAGTCGGCACTGCCAGACTACGAAATTCCCTGAGCGTTTCTTCGGGCTGGCAATTTTACATATATACAGACAGATGATAATATATTGTAAATACAAGAGCAAAAAAAACTCTAATTGAAAAAAAATGTTGTCTAGCGAGATTTTAACCTGCGCCTCGTCGCTTGCAAGCCACCATCTCTAACATCTCTCTACTGATTGCAAAGAGTACACGCACTTCAATGTATGTGCACACGTATAGGAAAAAAGCTTGTGCTTGGCGCTGCTGCAGCGTGCTTCTGCCGATTGACAAAATGATTTCCTTAATAACTTCTGTGATACTTAACAGATTTTGATGACATTTTTAACATTGAATCCTTTTATTTTATTGAATATGAGATAGTGCGTATTAAAAGTGAGAACTTTATAAATAGACAATATATTTGCAACTGAACTAAAATTAATTGATTTTGTAAAATTTGGAGCTAGCATCTACAATTTAAAAAACAAGTGAAAGTGTATATTTTATGCAACTGTAAAGGATATAAGTACTGTTTTTCTGATTTGACAAGAAGAGATCAAGATTGACGTAATTACTCAGGTGTAAAATGGTAGAAGATACGGTTTTTACCGATTTGCCCTGCCCCTAAGAGGCAGATCAATATGATTATTAGTAACTCTAACAAAATTTTAAATGATTTATGTTAAACACTAGACAGACTTCCCAATTTGCCACACCGCTAGTTAGCGTGGATATATAACTTTTTGATTGATGTTACGGAGAGGTCAACAGTAGCCCACTTGCCAAATTTGGATATTCTAGCTCTCAAACTGTACAAAAGATATAGTTTTACAAGATTTACCACACTCTTAATTGGCATGCCTATAGATAGCATATACTTTTGTATGTAGGTGAGATACACTGGTATATATTCCCTTTTTGAAGTATTAGACTTAAATAGCGACATTTCTTAAAACCTTTCTATCCTATGGGAGCTATAGGATATAGTAGTCCGATCTGGATGATTCCGACGCATTGTATAGCCTGCATAAGAAAGACGCCTGTATGCAAATCAGCTCTGCAGCTTAAATACTCTAAGAGGAGATTGCGTTGATACAGACAGACAGACAGAAGGACAAAAACATTATCTTGATAACGTTTTTAATCAATTTTATAGAAACGGTCAAAGTTATCGGTTATCTTTAGAATGAGCTTCGAGTAAAATTTCGAGTCTTGCTTTTATAGGTTCCAAGTCGAGGCGTTCATATATACGGACAGACGAACGGGCGGACAGGCCGATGGACAGGGTTAGATCAACTCACCCCTTTGCCCTGATCAAGAATATATGTATATACTCTATGTCTTTTACATACTTTTAACAAAGCCATTATATCCAGATTTCCGATTATCAATGGGTTCAGGGTATAAAAAACTAGAGGGATGGGCTAACTTCGGCCATGCCGATATTTTTTTAATACCCTTGCAATTGCAAAGGATATAGATACAGTTTTTTCTGATTTGCCACGCCCCCAACAATTGGATATATATCATTTTTGGGCAGTCTATTGAGCAGGGCAACAGTAACCTATATATCAAATTTTGAAGCTGTACCTATAAGACTTTGGAAGATATAGTTTTCTCCGATTTGCCACGCCCCCAAGAGGCGGATATAATTTTTCATAATTTTGTCGAAACAGTCAAGCCTAACGTCTGTGTCAATTTTTGGAGCTCTAGGTGTAAAATTGTAGAAGATATAGTTTTATCCGATTTGCCACGCCCCTAATGGGCGTAGATATATATTCTTTATGTTTTTTTAGGGGTGGTTGATACAAATATATGTTTTAAGTTTCAAGTCTCTGGCTTTAACAGCGTCCAAAATATTGAAGGATTTATGTTGAGCACTATATAGACTTTCCCGATTTGCCACGCCCCAAGTAGGCGTGGATATATAATTTTTTGATCAATCTGAAGGGGAGGCCAACAGTATATTACTTTCGAAATTTGGATGCTCTAGCTTCAAAACTGTAGAAGATATAGTTTTTTCCGATTTGCCACGCCCCCAAAAGGCGTAGATATATATTCTATATCTTTTTGTATTTGGGTGCAACTCAGGAGTATATATTCCAAAGTTCAAGTCTCTGACTTTAATAACGTCGAAGTTATCCCACTAAAACATTTCTTAAAACCGATCTGTCCTATGGGAGCTATAGGATATAGTCATCCGATCCGGATGATTCCGAGATATACAATGCCTGCAGCACATTCCAGCCTATGTGCAAAATTTCAGTTCTGTAGCTCTTATAGTCTCGGAGGAGATTGCGTTGATCCAGACAGACGGACAGACAGACAGACGGACAGACAGACAGACGGACAGACGGACAGACGGACATGGCTATATCAACTCAGCTCGTCTTGCTGATCAAGAATATATATACTTTATATGGTCGGAGATGCTTCCTTCTCTGCGTTGCAAACTCCTGACCAAAATTAATATACCCTTTATTGCAAGGATATAAATATAGTAATATCGTTATAGTTCTAATTAACAATTGATTTGTGTTTTATATTATATTCGCTGATGTATAATGTAAAATAATGATATCTGTTCTTGCCGAAAAGTTTTCTATAATTAATGTATAGTTTACAATAAATTGAAATACCATGAATTAGAGGGCGGCAAAATGTCTTCCGCCCCGGGTGGCCCACTTCCTTCAATTGCGAAAAATGCTTATTACGTGGACCCATAACACGGTATACTTGTAATTTTAACAATGGCCTTTGTGTCAATGTTTTATTTTCTATCAAATACGCAAATCTTAGTATAATATTTTCCTCTGTTTGTGGCGGGGTGGCGCAGCTCTCATAGGTTGGGGTGTGCAAGCTCACTCTCAGTTAGACACGGAAAGCTGGCTCTAAGTGCCAGCTCTGATCCGCTGATCTGGCTGATCAGCTGAACGTCGCTGAGGCGAACATCCTCTATTGTCTCTTTGGGTTACGCCATGTAATGTGAGTGTGTTGTAAAAATTCAAGTAATTGAAGCTTCACGCCTGAAATAAATAATATATATGTATATTTAAACAAAACTAAATATTTATACATACGGTGGAATTCTTACCATAGTTAAGAAAGAATAAGAAGAAGAGAATAAGAAAGAATTCAACTTACGGTTTGGTAAAAAGGGTAAACAAATTAAGTGGGTCAGATATGCGTATGTGTATGCAGAGGATATATTGTTGTCTTTCAATCCCACAAAATTATTAACAATTTATTAGCAATGAAAAGTCGATTGATCTTAATGAAAATTTTTGCCCATCGAATTATTGTAAATATAGATATAATTGAACCATTTGACGTCAAGACGTCTAGAAATATATTTCCAAATGACATTATTTATTATTATTATAGTTAAATTACTTATTATTATTACTAGTTAAAAAATGATAATATTTGTAGTAGCCAATAATCAAATGAACGTAAAGTAGTACAACTTTTAAGATGAATGCAAGGGAATTTAATTGATGAGACAATGTTTATTTTGCTAAACAAATACACATTGATGGAAATGGCGATAGCAGAACCTTACACTTTAAATATAATATAATTGTCATTAGGTTAAGCAATTACTTTACCAACAATAGATATGGGGTGTGACGTGTTATAACAATAAAAATATTTGAATTGTGCATTGTCACCCTTGAGTTTTATTATCTGGAAATTTCATACAATGCCTACCCACCTAAACAGGAGTGATGATTACCTTAGAATAAAGCATCTCTAGAGCACATTGAAATAAGTATGCGGACAACAGTGGCATGTTTTTGAAAGATAAAAACGCATTAATGAACAATGGAGAAAATATATTTAAACTCACCCCAAAATTTTGTATTGAAATATGCTCATTGTTTGAACACGCTCTTTACTATAAAAGGTTCTTGGTATTGTATTCAATGAAAAAGTGCTTGGTGTAGTAAAATAATCTAACTTATCAAGCGGAATACACATCCCCTTTACAAATACTGTCTACCTATGTATGTGTACATGTGTTTGTACAATTGCACATACTATTTAAGAGTGCATTGCCTATTACAAGATAAAAACCACACAAAATCGGAAATTTAATTCAGTTTTAAAGAATGCCCCTAAATTATAATCTATTTTGTTATATTTATTACAATTGATCTTGCGGTCATAAAAAAGAGTATGATATATAAAGAAATCATAATACATTGAAGTAAGACTGCTGCAGTCGACTAGAAAATACTCTAAAACTACTACGATATAAAATGGAAGAGGAAATAAAAACATTTAGAATACAATATACTCGTACTTGCAAATATCAATGTAATATTGTCTTTAAGTCTTTTAGTCCGCAAGTTATGGTTTAAATATCAAGTAACAAAAACGATTTTCATACATTAGAATAAGGAATAAAAAGCCAATTGCGAGAAAGTGCATGAATAGAAGATTCCCAAAAATTTTATGTCGATCATACATACACACTCACGCATTTGAACTCATTTTCGTCATCACAGTCCTTTTTCTGCCCAAACTCAAGAGACAATTTCGTTTTAAGAAAAATAAAACTTTAACTATACTTTACTAAATAAATATGGCACAAAAATCATCACGAAAAGCGTAGAAGTCGCGAGAAATATACAAAGTTGCAGATCATAAGAAGTGCGAGTTAATTCAGGCTTTGTATCGTTTAAATTTATTCAATGGCAGACGAAAAAGTTAAAATTATTCGAATACAATAATATTTCAAACTTGACTTAAGCGCGGTATAAAAGGATCAACGTTTACATTTTTAGATTGAACTTCTTATAGGTCTCAAGATTAACTCGCAAATACATATGAACAGACAGACTGAAGAGCGGCGGGAAAGACAGACAGACGAACTGGGCTAGATCGACTAAGCTGTTGATCCTGTCCAAGAATATATATCTTTGTGGGGTCTACCACGCCTCCTTGTATCGTTTTAATCATTTTAAGAAAAATTAGTGCCTGTAATCCAATTTTGAATGGGATAATGGTATAAAAACAGATATCGAAACAATGTGATATATCTTTTAATTATAATAGAAAATGTACAAGTAAAGAAATCATAAAAAAAATCATTCTTTCAGGTAAAAATATGGTTTCAAAACCATCGGTACAAGTGCAAGCGACAAGCGAAAGAAAAGGCAATGGCTGAACAAAATCAACACAATCAGGTAATAACCGAAGATCGCTCACATGGGTAACTGTACTGTAAAATGTGTTTTAAAACTAATCAATCTGTCTAACTGAGCATGTTATTAAGTATGATTTTAATCTCTAAAATACCTTTTTTAACATAAACATTTTTTTTTCAATTTTTCCCAATACCCCATTGAAAGACATTTTTATTTTCAGTTAAGTTTTAAAATTATTTATTATTAAATTATTTATTTAATTACCAATATAATATCTCCATCAAAACAGCTAAAATTTATAACCATTCTGAGTTTAGATAAAACAATATTTTTAATTTTTTTAACGATTTTAAAAATACGAATTTAAGATATCGTAGCTTAAAATTTGGACGAAAAGGGAAATTTTCTTACAGTGCTTACAGAGTGTAGCAAAAGTGAATACAAGAACTTTTTTGAACAGATTCAAATATTAAATAAATACTTATATAATTTTTTTTTAATTTTTTACCAGTCTGCAAGTTCGCCAAGACGCGTAGCTGTTCCAGTTTTAGTAAAGGATGGAAAACCGTGCCCTGGAGCAAGCAGTTCAGTACAACCACAAGCGCACACTAACAGCTCTACAACGTCAGGCAACAACAGCAGTAATAGCAATGGAAATGCAAATGGAGTAACTGGAACAAGTGCAGTTGCAACCAACGTACCAAGTGTCCTAAATCTGATCCCCGGAGATGCGCCTAATTCTCACTCACCTGATACATCTTCATCTCTGATAGCAAGTTACAGTGGGACAGTTGGAGGTTCCAATGCTTCTATGTTACAACAACCCTGCAATAATGCTCTAATGTCGAATAGTTTAGCTATGGCCTATCGAAACCAAAATAATTTTATTTCGAATGGTCATCAACAACAGTGTGGAGGCTATTTGCCATTGCAAGGTAGAGCATGGTAAAAGTATCTTTATCATTACATTCTTTCGGTTCTGTAGAAGTGTACTCAATTCAGTTATGTGTATATTTGCTGATACAATAAATTTTAAAAAACATGATGCTCTTTTTGATTTCAATTTCATATAATGAAATATTTGCTTTATATACTAGCTTAAGATATAACATCCACAAAAAGAATTATTAGCAATAAGTGTATATATTAATAGGTCAATGTATTAAACAATAAACTGAAAACTTAAATGTGTTCAAATGATTTTAAAATTTAGTTGCTCACATAAGAATGCTTATATGCAAATTGTGTAGAATCAATTGGATTTTCACTTAGTATTAGACAAAACAAGAACGAACGTTGCTCTCTGGCGCGAAAGTATGGTTTTACCTTTATTAACCTTTACCCTACAAAACTTTCAGCTACCCAAAGAAAGATAACTCACTATAACTGTAAGAGTGCCCTTGTCGGTAGTGCCCAACTAGAGGATAACATAAACACCGGCCTAGCTGCTGTTTGGATCATTCTAACATGTATCTGTACATACACTAAAATCGCACATACATTATCATATATGTACAGGCACACGTTAATGTACTTAACCATATAATAGATAAGATAAAATACAAATTAAACAAGTAAGAGCGCTTTAGTCTGGTCTGCCCAACTAGGAGATCCCCTAAACCTAGTCCTAGGTGATGCTTTAATAATAAAAATAATATTAATATTAAATGAAATCTAAAAAAGTAAGAAAGCTCTAGTCGGGTCTGCCCGACTACGAGATCCCCTGAACCAAGTCCGAGCTGATGTTTTAAACAACCTAGCTTACATATTTTTATACCCTTGCAAAAAGGGTATATTAATTTTGGTCAGAAGTTTTCAACGCAGAGAAGGAAGCATCTCCGACCATATAAAGTATATATATTCTTGATCAGCAAGACGAGCTGAGTTAAAATAGCCATGTCCGTCTGTCCGTATGTCTGTCTGTCTGTCCGGATCAACGCAATCTCCTCCAAATCTATAAGAGCTACAGAACTGAAATTTTGCACATAGGCTCCAATCTAATGCAGGCATTGTATATCTTGGAATCATCCGGAACGGATGACTATATCCTATAGCTCCCATAGGACAGATCGGTTGTAAGAAATATTTTAGTGGGATAACTTCGACATTATTAAAGTCAGAGACTTGAAATTTGGAATATATACTCCTGAATTGCACCCATATACAAAAAGATATAGAGTATATAGGTACGCCCTTTGGGGGCGTGGAAAATAGAGTAAAACTATATCTTCTACAGTTTTGAAGCCAGGGCATCCAAATTTGGAAAGTAATATACTATTGACCTCCCCTTCAGATTGATCAAAAAGTTATATATCCACGTCAACTTGGGGCGTGGCAAATCGGGAAAGTCTATATTATCTTAAAATAAATCCTCCAATATTTTACATGCTATTAAAGCCACAGACTCGAAAATTAAAACAATTTTTGTATCAACCACCCCTAGAAAAAAGATAAAGAATATATATCTACGCCCATTAGGGGCATGGCAAATCGGAAAAAATATATCTCCTACAATATTATAGACCTAGAGATCCAAAAATTAACAAAAACGTTAAGCTTCACAGTTTTGACAAAATTATTAAAAATTATATATATTCGCTTCTTGGGGGCGTGGCAAATCGGAGAAAACTATATCTCCTAAAGTCTTATAGGTACAGCTTAAAATTTTGATATATAGGTTACTGTTGCCCTGCTTAATAGATTGCCCAAAAATTATACATATCCGATTGTTAGGGGCGTGGCAATTCAGAAAAAAACTGTATTTAAATCCTTTACAATTGCAAGGGTATTACCAAACTTCGGCATGGCCGAAGTTAGCCCATTCCTCTAGTTATCTATGCATATTACCCTCTGCGCTCATATACACATGCACACATATACACATGCACACACACATAAGTACGAGCGCCGATTACTGCGTAGTTGATTTGAATGTCTGTGCACACGTATAGAGCAAATGCTATGTTGCTGCCGCGTGCTTTTGTCAATTGACAAAATGTTTTTTTTAATAACTTCTGTATTACCACTAACCATACAACACATAGATGGGACATCTAGTACAAACTTTTTCGCCACGCTTTTTTTGTGCGACAGGTCCCACTCAACTTCGTATTTGCTCGGGTCCCTTACTCTCTCAAAATCTTCACTAAGCAGTGGGACTTCACAGTATTTAAAAGCAGAGAGATCGAGCGAGATGAAGCGAGATATGCGTAAGTGCTACCTGCACACAATACATTGTTGGTGCTCACTCTCAAAGCTCTCTCTAATTGCATAAGTGCGAGCTGCACACAATATATATTGATATTCCTCACTCTCAGCGTTCTCTCGAATTGCATAAGTGCGAGCTGCACACAATATAGTCAATATACATTGATATTCCTCACTCTCAGCGCTCTGTCCAATTATATATGTATGCATATATGTACGCACAAGCGGAAGTGCAGAAAAATTTGCCAAATTTTAACATCGAGAGGTCCCATCGCTACCCTTCCAAGCAAATTTGAAAGCAGACGAGTCAAACACTTTGCCATGCTCATACAAAATTCTCATGTTTATATGAATTTTTTTTGTAAGGGCATTTGGGACGTCCCAGCACACACTCTCATTCGTCCGTGTACATATACAGCATTTTTATCATTGTGTGCTCTGGGACCTGATGGAATTGTAAAATCAGAAAATTTTAGATTTGTCGATCGCGGGACTATTTGCAGAATGCTTGGGGTCGTTATCATGCTGATATATGAATAAATTTGGTAAATTTGGTTTTTCGCCACTTTCTTGAGGTTCTTCTTAAAAATATTGAGACGTCCAGTTTTATTCATGATGCCGTTTATGAAAACCAATTCACCCACACATGCAACCACACACCATAGCCCCTCCACCACCATGCTTAACAGTCTCATATTTTAAAGTTCGAATTTAGTGTTAAGCTTTTTCCGAACAGTTTGGCGACCATGCGATCGGAAGATTGAATCTTCTTTCATCGGAAAACATCACCAGATGGCAGTAGTCCAAGGCCTTGCCTATAAACTACTTGGCGTAGTCCAAACGTCTTTTTTTATTGGCATTTGAGATATATGGTTTTCGTTTAGCACGTTTTCGTCACACGCTCATGGTAGTTGGACTCGTGCATTACTCTGCGTACCGTAATCGGGTAATCATCCTTGCTTGGAACTCTCCAAGATTGGGGCTCCTGGGGCTTCTGATACTAAAGCGGCTTCTATCCATAATGTCCCCGATTATTTTCCATTGAGCTATTGTGGTTTCTTTTTGCTTGGGTGAAATTTTAAAAGCAAACAAGTAAGAACGCTCTAGTCGGGTCTGCCCGACTACGAGATCCCCTGAACCAAATCCTGGTGGTATTTTAAGCAATCTAGCTTACATATTTTATCTATAATATGTATAGATATATACCCTCTGCGCGCATACACACACACGCACACATATACACATGCACACACAAGCAGGCGCGCTACTTACTGCGTAGATGATTTAGCGGCTGCGCTTGGGCTGCATTCTGGGCAGCAATATGAGAAATTAATTGGTAAAAAACTTCGGTTCTAGATCTACTTTCTGAATGAAATTATCAGGATATAATATTGAGAACCAAACGTGTATATATGCGAAATCAAAACTCCCTTGTACATAAAATAAGTTTTTTCCACTTTTGGGGCTAATGGGGGGAGGTATCCAAAATTTTTAATTGTTTATTATATGTATTTTCATCACACAAACCTACATAGTCAATTTGGTATCTCTAGCTATTATAGTCTTTAAGTTATAGCTTAATACCAAAGTCAAAATATCGATTATTATCGATAATAAGGAAATAGGATGAGTAATCGAAAGAAAAAAATTCTTGTACTGAGTATGGTATACATGAATATTTCCAAAATTTCAAATCTCTAGCTTTTGTGGTTTTCGAGATCACTGCGTTCATACGGACAGACAGACAGACAGACGGACAGACAGACAGACAGACAGACAGACAGACAGACAGACAGACAGACAGACAGACAGACAGACAGACAGACGGACAGACAGACGGACATGGATATATCAACTCAGCTCGTCTTGCTGATCAAGAATATATATACTTTATATGGTCGGAGATGCTTCCTTCTCTGCGTTCCAAACTTCTGACCAAAATTAATATACCTCTTTTTGCAAGGGTATAAAAAGAAGGATTATAGCCTTGTACAACTAAATTCTAATTGACTGCATACCACAGCAATACAAGCTAAGCATTGTCATACCCGTTTTAAAGCGAAACAAAGACAAAACAAACATTACCTCCTATCGACCTACTCATGCATGGCAAAATTACCCAACAAATTGAATTCTAAAAGACTATGGTGGTTTGTCACTACGAACAAACTTCTACATATTAGTCAAGTTGATTTTAGAAAAGGTAAATCAGTTATGGATTGTCTTCTTTTTATAGACCATCTGATAACTAAATCCTTAAACTAAATCCTTAACCAACTCACTTAATGGAAAATTAGGCCCAAGATAGTTCACTATGTCAAAAAGTTCATGACCAATAGGATATAAAAGTCAAAGTAGGTAAGTCTTAGTCGAAAATCCTCCCATTCGATAACGGTATCCCGCAAGCATCTCAACTGTCCGCAGTCCTATTTGTCATTGCATATCTAAAACTTTCGGAAGCCATTGACCTATACAGAGAAATACAGCTAAGCGCATATGCTGACGACTTCAACCTAATTAAATTAAACAAAACTAAAAACAAAAAAAATAATCTTGAGCCTCTTTACAATTTTCGACTGGTGTCTCTAACGGTAGCCTTGCTTCTAAATGTAAGAATTGCACATTTGAAACATTATTAAATTCACCTATCTATAAAATAGTTAAAAAGTATAAGCCTAGGCTTATAAGGCTAGGAAAACAAGTAAGAGCGCTCTAGTAGGGTCTGCCCGACTACGAGATCCACTGAACCAAGTCCGAGGCGGTGTTTTAAACAATCTAGCTTACATCTTTTATCTGTACATATTACCCTCTGCGCTCACAAACACACACGCACACATATACATACACAAGCACGAGCGCCGCTTACTGCGTAGATGATTTAGCGGCTGCGCTTGGGCTGCATTTTGGTAAGCATTATGAGAAATTGAATGTTGAATAACTTCGGTTCTATATCTACTTACTTAATGAAATTTTCAGGACATACTATTGACACCTAAAGCTGTATATATGCGAAATCTCAACTCCCTAGTATTTGAAATACGTTTTTTCCACTTATGGGGCTAATGGGGGAGGTATCCAAAATTTAATTTAATTTAAAGTTTATTATCTGTATTTGCATCACAGAAACCTACATAGTCAATTTGGTATCTCTAGCTATTATAGTCTTTAAGTTATAGCTTAAAAACAAAGTCAAAATATCCAATGTTATCGATAATAAGGAAATAGAACGAGTTATCGAAAAAAAAAAAACTTGTACTGCGTATGGTATACAAGAATATATATCTAAAATCTCAAATCTCTAGCTTTTGTGGTTTTCGAGATCACTGCGTTCATAAGGACGGACAGACAGACAGACGGACTGACGGACAGACGGACATGGCTATATCGACTCAGCTCGTCGTCCTGATCAATTTAATATAAGTTCAGTTGCAAATAAAGCCAGTTTTACATTTTTTTTTAATTTTTTAGGTAAAACCGTATTTTTTTAATAAAATATAAGGATTTATGCAGAAAGTTTTATCAAAATCCATTAAATAACATAGAAGTTATAAAAAAAATTTAAAAAAAAAACATTTTATTAAATGATAATATCACGCGGAGCGATGGGAATAGAACCTGGCTCACGCGCTTCGCATGCCACCGACTCTACCCACTACACCACGGCGTCTCCTTCACGACTATGCGCCAAATTGAGTTTGGTGTGTTGATTTGGTTAAACAGACTTTCGTTGTGGTAGCGAAGACCCTGCTTCAAGCCCCAGTTAGGTCAACTAGAATTTGTTTTGATAAAATATAAGGATTTATGCTGAAAATTTTATCAAAATCCATTAAATAACATAGAAGTTATAAAAACAATTAAAAAAATAAACATTTTATTAAATGATAATATCACGCGGCACCTATGGGAATCAAACCTGGGTCACGCGCTTCGCATGCCACCGACTCTACCCACAACACCACGGCGTCTCTTGCGCGACTATGCGCTAAACTGAGTTTGGAAGTGTTTTGATTTGGTTAAACAGACTTTCGTTGTGGTAGCGAAGACCCTGCTTCAATCCCCAGTTAGGTCAACTAGAATTTTTTTTACGGAGGCTTACATTATGATTATTATTTTTTTTTTTTTTTCGTAAATTTAAATTTCATGAACAGTAACCCACATGTCAAATTTGGATGCTCTATGTCTAAGACTGTAGGAGATACAGTTTTACCCTATTTGCCACGCCCCAAATGGGCGTAGCTATATATAACATATATTTTTGGGTAGAGGTAGGATACTAGTATATATATTCCAAGTCCCAACTCTTTGACGGAAATATTGCCGAAATTATCACGGTTTTAGTAAAAGATATAGTAATTCCCGATTTGCCACGCCCCCAGAAGACGTGGATACATAACTTTTGACTTATCTTAAGAGAAGGTCAACAGTATCCCACATGCAAAATTTGGACGCTCTAGCTCCAAAACTGTAGGAGATACAGTTTTATCCGATTTGCCACGCCCTTAATGGGCGTAAATATCTATAATATATATTTTTGATTCCGAGTGATCTACTTGCACATGTATTCCAAATTTCAAGTCTCTAGCTCTTAATACGCTCAAAATATTATAAGATTTATACAAATCGCTATATATATATTCCCGATTTGGTACGCCCCCAGGGGGCGTGGGTATATAACTTTTTGATCTAACTTAAGGGAAGGTCTACAGTAACCCACTTCCCAAATTTGGATGCTCTAGCTTCAAAACTGTAGAAGATATAGTTTTGCCACGCCCACAATGGGCGTAGATATATAATATATATCTTAAAACGTCCGCGTGGTGTACACGAATATATATTCTAAATCCCATTTCTTAGACTGCAATATTGACTAAAATAACAGCGTTTTAGTCTTAATAGATATAGCATCTCCCGATTTGCCACGCCCCCTGTGGGCGTATCGGAAAAATACTCAAACATGATCTGACGCGGATACACACGAGTATATATTCCAAATTACAAGTCTCTAGCTTCTATAGTGTCCAAATGTTGCGCGCTCATACAGACAGACGGACAGACAGCAAGACGGACATTGCACAAATCCAATAGACTCTATTTCCCTTTGGGAAC
Organism: Drosophila gaucha; assembly: GCA_035045545.1. Taxonomy (NCBI): domain Eukaryota; kingdom Metazoa; phylum Arthropoda; class Insecta; order Diptera; family Drosophilidae; genus Drosophila; species Drosophila gaucha. Next base: position 80,622 of record JAWNOY010000010.1, read on the forward strand.
AGAGTCTAAAAAGGGTGGCCCTAACCAAGTTTTGGCCTACAACAAAGTAATGGACTTCTCCCTTACACCTCTCAAAAAACTAAAACATAAAGCTCCATCTTGGGGTATTCTCCCTAGTACCACCAACACTTAGTAAATTTAACAAACACACAACTCCTCCAGCTGTTTATAGAAATTGATTTAACAGCTTCGCTTGGGCTGCATTCTGGGCAGCATTATGAGAAATTGTAATGTTGTACTATTGAAATACGATTTTTTCTTCTTTGGGGCCATAAGGAGCGGTATCCAAAATCAAAAATGTTCATAATCTGAATTTTTATCAGATAAATCCGCATAGAAAATTTGGTGTCTCTAGCTATTATGATCTTTAAGTCATGGCTTTAAAAAAAAATCGAAATATCGATTGTTATCGATAATAATGAAATAGGATGAGTTATCGAAAAAAAATAAACTCGTACTGCGTATGGTATACAAGAATATATATTTCAAATTTCAAATCTCTGGCTTTTGTGGTTTACGAGATCACTGCGTTCATACGGACGGACGGACGGATAGACGGAGAGGCGGACATGGCTATATCGACTCAGCTCGTCATCCTGGTCAAGAATATATATACTTTATGGGGTCTGCCACGCCTCCTTCTGCCTCTTACATACATTGTCACAAAACCATTATACCCTGAATTCCCATTTTCAATGGGTTCAGGGTATAAAAATTACTGGACTCAATGCCGGCTCTCTTATCAGCTGTTTTTTTTTAGTATTCTATTTTTAAGTTCTTCTTTGGGTGTCCCAGTAATTTTGTTCAACGAAATACACATACATTTTTTTTTATATTTCATTTAATGTTAATACTACCTGAGACTTTTTAAAAAAAATGTTCTCGTAATTTATAATAAAACTAAACAATCTACAATAATTGGTAAACTTTTTTTTACCATTTCTCAATATTTAAAAGGTCAAAAGGTGATCAGAAAGTTAAAAATGCTTGCTCTGACAATAATTTTTTTTGTCACTGTATATAACCATATATTAGATAAAAGTGTAAAAAATAAAACATTTTTTTAAGAACAAAAATTAACATCCGCTTAGCGCCAGTTTTTGAAAATGACAATTTTTTCCCCGCGGATTGAGAGCCTCAGACCACACGATCAGAATAATTTGTTGGCCGCTGTACCACTACGCCACTCTATTTCGTTGAAATTTTGAATGCATGTGTGCACACGCATAGAGTAAATGTTATCTCCCGATTGAAAAAATGATTTGTTTCATATCTTCTGTGTTACTAAACGGATTTCGATAAAATTTTCAATATTGAATCCTTTTAAAAAAAAATTCAATATTTTTAAAATAGTGGCTACAGTTCAATCATTTTCGAAAATGTGCAGTCGGTATTCAATATTATATACAATACAATATGCATAAAATATTTATAACGTATATAGGTATATATACAAGAAACTGATTGCCAAATTTGGTCAAGCTTAAAATTTGTAAAAGATAAGCTAAAAACGGAATCTCGGCGTTTTGAATCAACTTCATGGAAATGAGAAGAAGTTGATTATTTGAAAGAGCGCTTTATGGGAGGACCTTCGAGCACAATTTAAAGTACCTAACTCTTATATATATATAACTCTTATAGGTTCCGAGATCGAAGCGTTCAAGCATACGGACAGACGGACAGGGCTAAATCGACTCATCTCCTGATCAAGAATACAGTTAATGGTGTCTGCCATGCCTCCTTCTAGTTGTTATATATTTTTTTTGTTAACAAAACGTATAACACCCTGAATTTTTGTTTTTTACGGTCAAGGGAATAAAAAACAAGTAAGAACGTTGCAGTCGGGCGCTACAGACTGCATATATATATACGTTCACTGTAAAAAGACGCCATAAGTCAATCAAATATTAATTAACTGCAAGAGTTGGTTATCCCAGCGTTAAAGCTGGATCTGATTCGATATATATCTGATTTGATTGATTGGTTTATCTTAAGGAGAGGTCAACGATAACCCACATGCCAAATTTTAATGCTCTAGTTCTAAAATTGTAGAAGATACTGTCTCACAAGCTTTGCAACACCCACAGTGGGCGTAGATATATTTATCTATCTATTTAATTTTTTAATTTTAATTTAATTTAATCTTCACATCACCAGTATACATAAGTATCTTAGATTGAGATATTGAATATGGAAGATCATTAATAAATAGAGTAAAGAGTAATGGGCCCAAATGACAACCGAGCAGTACACCCGATGAAACATTTACAAGCTTCGATATGGATGTTTTGAGCAAAACTCTTTGAGTTCGGTCAGGAAACAAGGGCGAGAGCGAATCCTATAAGGTCTAGATTTTGAATTAGGATTTCATGATGAACAGAATCAAGTTTGGATTTTGTCAAGAGATAAAATAAATAGGTAAACCTAAAGAGGTAAACAAAAATAAATTGGTTGCAGTTGACCGATTCTGTATAAATCCATGCTGAGTCGGGGAAAAGATAGATTTACAAAAATGTTACAAAGTTGAGGTTATTATTTTATCAAATAATTTTGGTATAGCAGACAATTTTGCTCTACCCCAATAATTGGATATATCAGACCTGCCATATTTTTTGTGGAGAGGAATGATATAAGATTCTTTCCAAATATACGGAAAGATACATATTTCCAAAGATAGGTTAAAGAGCTTTAGCAATGGAAACGCAAGGGAAGCACTGCACTCCTTAAGAATACAACTGGTGATGTTGTCAGTCCCAAGGGGAGAAAGAGGATTTTACAGTGCCAATGACAGATGAAAGGGAACCAAGGCTCACGGTTGGAGAAGTAATAGAATTGGAAGTCGAAATATAATATGGGTAAGACATATTATGGGGACTAACAGCAGAATAAGTTAACCGGAAGAAATTATCAAAGTGATCGGATGCATCAGAATCATGGCTATCTTCATCCAAACCATAAGAAAATGTTGTTGCTAAACAAGAAGATTTACGCTTCGAGTTTACAACCGAATAGAATTGTTTAGGCTCCCAAACAAATTGACTTTTGCCTCGAAATAAATAATTCTCATAACATTGAGAATTAAGAAGGTGGAATTATGACTTTGCAATAAAATATTTAGACCAGTCAACATTCGCACCCGTTTTTTAAATCTTTTGTAATACTTAGATTTAATATTTTTTAAATTATTATATAATTTAGGATGGTGGCTATCCTCCGGGACATACAGTGAAGAAGATTCTAGTAACATCAATAATGGAGTTATCATTAGTGAATACAAGATCAAGTAATCGGTTCATATGATTTGATATTGAGTTCATTTGAAATAAGGAAAGGCTGAGCATTCCATTAAAAAATCATGTTGAGTTGACTGAATTTAATAATTTTATTCTTAAAATAAAGATAAAATAGTGTTCGTAATATTAAAATCACCTAACAACACAAACAAGTCAGTATCTTGAACATATTCGAAGATTTCCTTAATACAGTTTAAATGATCAATGTAAACTTGTATATCAGAAGAAGGGGCAATGTAGGAGCAGGTCATGTATAACGAGTATGTCGCCAACAATCTCAGCATGACGGATCGATCTAAAATTGAACGGTTCAGAATGGAAAGAAGTGTTACAGCGATTAGAACACAACCACCATTCCGAACCGAAAGATCAAGACTATGGACATTGAAATTATTTGAAAAAATTTGGCTGCTACAGATTGAGGGACTTAAACAAGTTTCAGTAAAGGCTATAATGTCATTATGACAAAAAGAGCTCTTTAAAAACAGGTTCTTAATTTTGCTCCTAAGGCAATGGATGATTTCGATTCTTAGACTTCAACTCATAAACAATTATATGTGGAAGCCAAAATTTAGGATCACAAATAATTGGAAACATTTCCACCGGATTTTAAAAGATGCAATTTCACGTGGAGTCGAGAAATTGAATTTTGAAATCAATACAGTGGTAGCGGATTTACTCTAGATGTAAGCAGATACTGACTCAACTGTAGTATCTTCCGAAAGCCTAGACACAAAAACTTGTTTGCGAGGAGCAACAACTTTTAATGTAGGGACAGTAGGGATTTGAGGAGGATCTGTTGTGCCACTTACAACTTTCGTCGAAGTCTTATTTTTTCGACTCGAGACAAGTCGGAAATCAACATCATCCTTCTTACTGCTCGGGCCCGGTAAAAATCCCGGGTCAATGGCTCCAGCAATAGATGCAGATAAAATTAGCTGAACAAGCAAATTCGACGGGGCTGGTAAAGGGCAATGATTCCATCTCCAATTTAAAAAATCATTTGTCAATGTATTATACATTTTTGAGAAAGAGAATTGTTTGCAAACAACTCGGACAAGGCCAAATTAAACCACCACTCCCAGCTTTGGGAGTTGCGGTAATTCGGTCGCTATCGCGCCCTGTATGGCTTGCACATTTGGCATGCATTAAATTCTGACACAGCCAGCAACTAATAAATTAAGGCTGTGCAGAATCAGCGGCTTGGCGATATGTGCAAGTTTTCTTACACCACGACATATTTCCAATCGGGGTTAAAAAAAATGATAGAGCGACAGTCAAAAGAAAGGCGAGAAACATGAAAAGCAAAAGAGTAAACATTCAAGAGAGCTTTTCGTTGCAGACCAAAGCGAATCAGCGCAGAAAACAATAACACAAACGTTTTAAAATATATAATCAAATAAATAATATAATCAAATAATCAAATCAATATAAAAATCAAATATTGATACACTCACCTTAAACAACAAAGATTAGTATTTGCACAAAAACAATACTTGCAATTTTAAATAGTGAAAATATCCAAGTTATGAATTATTGTAAGGTTTTAATCACGATGAACGCGCACAATTGCGAAGCATAAAAAAACACGTCGATCACTCTCTTAGACTGCAATAGTAACGAAACTAACGTAAGTTCGGCAACTTATGCTCTCTCATTAATGATAACAACAGCAAACTTACTATATAGGTTTGTGTGATGCAATGACTGATTATAAATATTATATATATAATATTATATAGATTAAAGATGTGTGCTAGAATTTATGAAAAATCACCTCGGACTTGGATCTTACTTGTTTATTTACAGGTTGTGCCCAAATATTTACAATGGGGACATATGTATGAATATCAATGGAAAGCTATAGACCTAAGCTAACTATTGTTAACAAATTTAATTCAACATAAAAAATCTATTTAGCAATTTAATACAAAAGAAGCATTTATGAATTTGATGGGATCTGTCAATTTGCATGGAAAGAGCTAAGACAGCAGGATAAAGAAGCTCAGATAACCGACAGATGGCGGATACAGTTTTGCTTTAGCACGCTAAACAAATTTTTCTATCAAACTTGATAGAACTTCTGGAGAAATTACCAGTATAATCTACTTTTCCGCAGAAACTTGATTCAGACCAACCTCTCTTCAAAATGGAATAGCTGGTTACTGACATATCATCTATGTATCATAGATGTTTGAAGTTATGATGCGCAGAGTTGCGTTGACAAAGTTAAAGTGTCTTAGGTACTGGATCCGAGCGCAAGCTTGCGTTAGAACGCAAAACTTGCTCTCAGATGGAGACGGAAAGCTCGCTCTTAGCGTCAGGTCAGATCAGTTGATCTGGCTGATCAGCTGGACGTCGCTGACGCAAACACATAGATAAAAAAATGAAATTGATGTGTGATGCAATAGGAGTTTCAAGGTAGGCAATTTCGCAATACCACGATTTATCAAATATAAAGATAAAGAGTTAAAGACTCTAGTCGGGAGTGTCAGAACCTGACGCTTCTACATAGCTGGGGCTTCAATAATTTTCTTTACACATATAAGCATATAACTAGAGTGTTTGGCCAACATCGACCGTACCAAAGTTTTGTGTAGATATAGATAAAGTTTTCTCCGATTTCCCACGAACCCAAAAAAAAGGATATAGAATAGTTTTTGATAAATGCGTAGAAGGTGTCAAAACTTAAGTAATTATTAATTTTTGGCACATTTGAGTACACTCTTTGGACGATCGGCGTCAATAAAATCTTCAGGCTGCCGCATTACCACGTCGTCAGCTAACGCAATCACTAATCTAATTGATGAGTAACGAGCTACTGAAAAAAAAAAATGTCCTCGTTCGAAGCTCTGTCCACAGCCTTTTACAACTAATCCTGCCTTCAAACACTGCACGTTGCTAAACTTATTACGCTTGGTGGTAAAAGCCCAAGTACAACCAATGACTTTTTCACCTACAGGAAGATCAACCAGAATCCACGTCTTAATGACTTGCAGGTTGGCATATTCCTTCTCCATCGCTGATTTCCATTTCTCAGATTGTTTCAAATTTAATGCCTCATTAACTCTGGTAGGCACAACAATATTCTTAACATCTAGTACATTAAGCATATTGTACCCTTTTCGTGGACCAGTGTGTACACTTTTTGTTCTCCCTGGCCCTATGGGTTGTTTGCTCCTCATCAGAATTTCATTCGTCATCACTGTGGCCTTGTTCATCCACAATGTTTTGTCGCTCATTATAAGTGTTGTGTTGATCATCTTTGTGCTCGCTATTAAGTGTTTAGCTGGCACAAGGACTAGTAAATCTAACTTACTAAATATACAACACCTCAGGATATTTTCGCGCTTCTTTTAATAAGGTTGTACAAGCGATTACTTAGAACAATTGCTTTCATGCCAAACATTTTCAGATGAGAAACACTCGGCTTTTTCCCATACCATGCCTCGTCTATTTTATCGGACAAACTTGCAGTTTCAGCCCTATTGAAAATATAAGCTGCTGCATTAATTGCCTCACCCCAAAAACGCTTGCCAACTCCAGCCTATAAAAATTTAAATGCCCGAACTGATCATTCCATTTGACCAATCCATTTTGACTGAATGCGTTTGCATTGGCGACAAAACCCTTTTTCGCGTTGTTTTCAAACAAAAATAAATCGTTTTGTTTATTAGCAACCATCAAAGTGTGACCATTACTATCTTTAACAAACTCTTTGTTTTTCACAACACACTTTGAAACCACTTTCTGCGAATACTTTCCGTATTTGAGATTTTAATATAAAGCAATTACTTAAAGAACTGTACTTTACGTTCTGAACCAGAGGGCATACGGATCTCATCCAATTTTTAAGTCCTGAACCCATTGAAAATGGGAAATTGGAGTATAGTGGTTTTCCAAAAAGTATGTAACAGGCAGAAAGAGGCGTGGCAGACCCCATAAAGGATATATATATATATATACGACGAGCTGAATCGATATAACTCAGTCCATTTTCTGTCCGTCTGTCAGGAATGCGTCGATCCCAGAAACTATAAGAGCTAGATTATTGAGATTCCGATTTCAGACCATATCTTTCACATCTATCAAGCTAAAGTTTTGCATTATTCTTTTTGCATATAAAAAACAATTTCGATTTTTTTTATTTTGGCTACCGGCTGTAAATTTTACAAAATCAATTAAGTTGAAGTTCAGTGTCATTTATAGACGCATTATAAATTTTTTTGTTTTTTGTAGGTAGTGTTGCATATCCAATAAAATAAAAGGATTCAATGCTGAAAATTTAATTAAAGTCCGTTAAGTACCACAGAAGTTATTAAAGAAAACATTTTGACAATCGGCAAAAGCAAGCGGCAGCAGCGCCTACGTTGAAGTGCGTGCACTCTTTTGTAATGAGAGAGTGTGGCGTCGCAGTAGAAACGGTTGGTTGCAAGCGAGGAGAGTCAGGTTCAAATCAAGCTACAAACAAAACTTTTTTCAATTAAACATTTATTTTTGTTTCACTTATATTATTTTCTGTCTGTATATATGTGAAAATGCAAACTCTATTTTCATAGTCGTATTCTAATATGAACATTAATAAAACTGAGTAAAGGGATATAATGGGAAAGGATCTTTAAATTCTTTGGAATTGCGCCTTACAAACCCATCCATCGCTTATGCCCTGACTAAGGTGTAATATTAAAGGTGATTGAATATAAATTTGGAGTCGTAAAATGCTCACGGTTAAGGCATCAGTTATTACCAAGCGATCATAAAATTTACTATTATTTTTTGTCTGTTTTCCAGGTTGCTTTTACATGTGATTGTGTGTGTATTTGCAGGCCTAAAGTCCTCAGATTTTGTTGTTGCCAATGTTTACGAGTGCATATGATCGCTGCTGCTGTCGGGTGTTCTTTGCCCTCTTGCGTCGTGTCGATCTCGTGAGTTGCGAGGGCTTCTCTAACTCTTTCGACAATTCGTTGCACTTTTATTTTTTTTTTCTCATTTTTTAGATGCTGTGAACCCTTTTGTTGGATTTCAGGGTTTACTAGTTTTGTGGCAGTGAATGTAACAGGCAAAAAGATGCGCGCCAACATATATATTCTTGATCAGGACGACGACCTGAATAAGACTGTGTATATGCGTCTATGCGAAGTCCATCTGTTCATATAAACACACCGATCTCGCAAACCACAAAAGCTAGAGACTTAAAATGTTAAATATATTTTCTTGTATACCATTATAACGAACCTTTGGCTATCCCGAGCTAAAGCCGGTCTGTGTGTTTGTGCCAACTAATATTTATAATTTTAGCCTCCTGCGATATTAATAAGTCATGTTTTGTGGAAGATTATATTTTAATTTATTACTTCGATGTTCTAGGATCTTTCGCCTCCTATGGGCACACTTGCGGGCACTCCGGGTCTACGAGTGTTTTATTTGCACACAATGGATTCGCTCTGAGCTATGCATGTAATCGCCACGATATATTTTTGTATACTCCTGCGATTCGCACGAATTACATACAGGCTCACCTACTACTGGATTTATTTATTGATTCTTCTTCTTACTAACCCTATGCTAAAACGTGCTTACAGGATAAATCTATTACTGAAATAACTTATTATTTTTTTTCTGATTTGCCAAGAAGAGATCTAGGTGCAAAATTGTAAAAATTTTATTTTACGCCCCTAATGGACGTAGCTATATATACTATATATGGTGAGATGCTTCTTTCTGTGCGTTGCAAACTTCTGATCAAAATGAACATACCCTTTATTAAAGGGTATAACAATGACATCAAAATCACTATCATAAATGTGACTTCGTACGCATTCCAAAAATATTTTATAAATTGCTGCTGCCAGGCTGTGATCTTGGAGAATAAGACGACGAAAGCATTGCGGATGTGTCATTATTGTAGTCCTATAGTGAAAGAGATTTCAAGTAGTGATATTCCAAATAATATAAGGAAGCCGATAATAAAGTATAAACAGTAGCTCATGCAAATATCTCAAGAGTGGCAAAAAGTCCAAGCAAAGAAAGTGAGAATGACAAGTACACTGCAGGTGATGGTAGATAGTTATGGATTCGCCTTGAGCACTCCTGCGTATTCGTAAGAGACAGCCTACTCACTCTGAGCAAACAGCCTTCACACTTGACCAAGATTCGCCAATGTAATTTCTTGGTGGCAGTTGTTGCTCGATGTCCTCGTAGATTGATGTCCTTTAATGTCCTTCGATGTCCCTTCGGCACCTAGCACTCGTATTGACTTTCACTTTCACGTCTTCTTTTCACTTGTAATTGTGGAATACTCGCCTCAACTCTCTAGAACATCATCTCGCTATTAACAGAGGGCTCCTAAGTGCGGGACTGCAATGGTTGCTGTTAACGCTACCCACCATGCGTCAAATGGTTTCTTGTATTCTTTTCCAATAAATGTATAGACATTGACGCATTATCTTTTAGTTTTTTGTATACCCCTGCAAAAAGGATAAATTAATTTTGGTCATAAGTTTGAGAGATGGAAGCATCTCCGACGTTATAAAGTATATATATTCTTGATCAGCAAGACGAGCTGAGTTGATAAAGTCATGGCCGTCTGTCCGTCCGTCTGTCTGTGTGTCTGGATCAACGCAATCTCCTCCGGGACTATTATAGCTACAGAACTGGAATTTTGCACATAGGCTTTAATCTGCTGCAGACATTATATATCTCGGAATCATCCGGATCGGATGACTATATCCTATAGCTCCCATAGGCCACATCGGGTTTAAGAAATGTTTTAGGGGGATAATTTCGGCGATATTGAAGTCTTAAGCTTGAAGGTTTGAATATATACTCATGAATCGCACCCCAATACAAAAAGAAAAAAATATATAGCGTATCTTTCTATATTAGGGGCTTTGCAAATGGGAAATAACTGCATCTTCTACAATTTTATACCTATTGCCCCAAAAATTGACAAAAACGTTAGGCTTCACTGTTTCGACAAAATAATGAAAAATTATATATATCTACCTCTTTGGGCCTCTGTGTTGCAAATCGGAGAAAACTATATCTTCCAAAGTTTAATAGGAACAGCTTCAAAATTTGATATACATGTATAGGTTACTCTTTCCCTGCTTAATAAATTGACCAAAAATTGTATATATCCACTTGTTTGGGCGTGGCAAACCAGAGAAAACTATAGCTATGTATATTCTTTACAATTGCAAGGGCAATTCTTCGGCATGGCCGAAGTTAGCCCATCCCTCTAGTTTTCATTGACATTGGTTGGGCTGGCAGCCGTATCGGCCGCGTTCTTCTTGCACTTCGGCCTTATTGCTATATCGTCTTTATGTTGCTCTGCATTTGGCTGTCTGTGTAGTGGTGCGTTTATTTTGCTATTGGCTACCCTCTCACGTTCCTGAGTGGAGCTGCCGTTGGCAGTTCTTTGCCCTTTTGCGACGTCTCGATCTCGTGCGTAGCGAGGGTTTCTCTAACTTTATTGAGAATTTGCTGTCCTTTTTATTCTCGTTTAATTGTTTTTAATAATTTATTTATTTATGTATATGCTATTATTATATTACAAATTTGTAATTATTAAACTATGATTATAATATTATTAATTATTTAAATATTTTTTAAAATTTTTTTTAATTTTATTTGTTTATACAATTTTATTATGTATGATGTATGTTATAATATTACTATAACATTACTTCTTAAGTAGTATATTACTAGCAGATTTAGCTGCTTGGAAATTCGCTCACACATGGCTCCCTTTGGCTGGTGCCTCGCCTGATCTTGTGCAGCCTTCTCTGGGGATGTCTCCCGATCTGGAACACCTCCGCGGCGGATCGATGCATCAAAGTTTTGGCCCGATGTATAAATTCACCATCGATGTTTCATTTTGAAAGCATCGATGAGCATCGACATCGATGTTTTCACTCAAATTTACATCACTACCTCCGCCTAGTGCTGGGAATAACATCGATCTAATAACGATACATCGATTTTTTCAAAACAATCGAAAACATCGGTGCTGCTAACTTCGATTTTCGATATATCGTCATCACTAGGCCATTACTTTTCTATCAGGTGAAATAATAACGCGGGGTAAAGCTGTAAGTTAAGTTGAAAATTCATTTTAACAATACAATTAAACTACTAATAAACTTTGTCATTCAAGATTTTGGTGTTCGCAGTGGTGTGGAAATGTAGAAATTTCTAAAGGAAAAGGACAATGGCGAATGTAAATATTATTTTACAGCTTTGCAAATTGCTTTACTTATGTGGTTGCAGCTTTTAAGTTTTTATCTAATGTGATAAACATGTTTTCGTTTTTAGATTGCGACAGTGTGAACTTCAGTAAGAGAGGATGCAAAACCACGCAAAGATGACAAAATATGGCATGTCTGGGGTGTGGGATTTTTATACCCTTTACCCAGTAAAAATGGGAAATCAGGGTATAATGGTTTTTTCATATTTTGGATACCGGCTCCACATTCTACAAACAAAATTTATTAACAAAAAAAATTATCAAAGTCACAATTTAATTTTTTCAAATTTTGAGAACCGTATTTTCAATAAAATAATAGCATTCAATGCAGAAAATTGCATTCAAATCCGTTAAATCCGCAGCAGCCTGTACGTGTGCACACATTCATTCAAATCAACTACCCAGAAATCGGCGCGCGTGCTTCTGTGTGCATGGTATGTATATGTGTGCATGTGTATACAAATGTGTGCATGTGTATATGTGTGCATGTGTATATGCGTGCCTGTGTGTATGTGTGCATGTGTATATGCGCGCAGAGGTAATATGTATAGATAAAAGATGTAAGCTAGGTTGTTTAAAACATCAGCTCGGACTTGGTTCAGGGGATCTCGTAGTCGGGCAGACCCGACTGGAGCTTTCTTACTTGTTTTTTAAAAGTCTGCGGATGGCAAGTCCAGTGGAAATACAATTAATTTATCTGCTCATTTAAAGCAAAAGCATCCAATTTTGAGGACCACTGAGGATCATTTGTTTTTGATACAAATTGTGTTTTTTAAATTTTTTGGAAGCTTAAAAATTTTGCTTAAAAGATCAATACATCGATGCGTAGGCAAATATTGATCTTTCCCCAGCTCTACCTCTGCGAATTTGGTTGCTCTCTCTGTTGGGCTTGGTTTTAACTGCGTGATTATTAATCGTGATTAATCGAAGAATCAAAATTAAAATAATCGATTCTTCGTATGAAAATGGCAAATTATCCATAACAATCATTTCAACGCAAAAGACTTTGTCATCTTGCCATGGCTAGAGCACAGCTTCGACCGCTTAAAATTTATTCTTGTATGTTGGACTGTGCAACTGCTGCTTTTGGATGTTGGCTTGTGCTGGTCACTTCCATGTTCTCCTCTTCACCATCAGAGTCTTCATTGCACATGGTTGGTCTAAAAATGTGAAATTTAAATATACTCATAATCAATGAAATCTGAAATACCTACCTAGAGGGACTCGTTTGTCAGTTTCAGTTTCTAATGCTAAGGCATATTCGTTGTGTTCTTGCAATACTTCAATTGCTTTTGACGCTATCGGCACTGCACTTCTTTTTCGTTAATTTTGGAATAACATTTCCACACTTTGCTATACGTTGTTGCCATTGCCTTTAAAAGTTTCTCTGCCAACTTTCATATGTAAAGAACTAAGCAATTCATCGAAGCAACTAATCGATTCAAACAATTAATCGAGCACCATTTTGCGATACATTCAAATCTTTTTTTTTTAATATTTTGCTTTAATTTATTTGATCTTTTGCCGAAGAAGTCCAACAATAAGTTTATCAAATCTTATAGTAATATTAATTCACTAACAGTAAAATTGACTTAATAATGGTTAGGGGGCTCGGGGTTCTATGGCTGGGCTGGAAGGCCGTTGCGCTGAAGGCGGGTTCGGTAGCAAACCCGAGATAAACATCTTGCAAGATGGTTTGGATGCATTGAAAGTTTGATGGCGTACTTCGCTTTTTGGTGTGTTATTTCATCTGGCAGAATGTTCAGATCACTGTGAATCAGAGGGACCTTAAAGTCCTCGTTTTCTCGAAACCAAAATAGATGTGCTGGGATTACGTTGAGTTTTGTCAGATATGGAGTTAGTTTTTCCATTTTTTTGGGAAGTATCCAAGTCTAGTAATGGCGTTGAACAGTGTACAAATGAGGCAAATAGCACAGTTCGGAAGTTCAATTATCAATTTTGGTGTTATTAGATCTCCGCCGGTAAATTTTTCTTGTATTTAGTTGTTAACTTTTTCAACCTCTTTCGGCTGACATTCAATTGGCTTGGTCGCAGTTTGGATGCTTTGTACTGGTTGGCGAGAAATGTACCGGTGTTGTGCGATTTCTTCTTTCCGCTTAAGAGCCCTGGCGAGTCTCCGTGTAGCTTCCTGAAGCAGTTGCTTTGATGTTGGCGATCTGTGGTACTGCCAATTTTGTCGCAATCGTCGCTTTTCCAGCACAAGTTGTTTAATCTGCAGATTAGTTTTAGATTGGTTGGTTTGCACATTCCACGCTTGTGGCGTTGAGATTTTGACCGCTGCAATGAGAACAGATTCCAGTGCGTCGGCGGAGCTTTCAATTTCGGCTTTGATGTTGAGCTGCTCGGCTAAATCGATGTGGGAACTCACATATTTTTTGTACATAAGCCAATCGGTTCTGTGAGTTGTGAGCCTATGTGGATGATCTACGATTTCCTAACATTGGAGAACATTTAATAGAACAGGAGAGTAGTCGCATGCTAGGTCCGGGAGAGCTTCGGCAGTTATCAGATTCCGTGCGATGTTTTTTGTCACTGGAAAGTCGATCAAGTCTGGTAGTTTTGTAGGGTCTGCTGGCCAATATGTAGGCCTACCCGGAGAATCAAAGTTAAGCTTATTCCTTATTATGATTATTGTATTATATAATTGCTTCCTTTTGGGGTTTACAAGGCGAGATCCCCGAGCGTATTGGTATTGTCTCCTGCTGCTATGAATCGCTCCCCAAGACAGTTGTAAAAGTTCTTGAATTGATCTTCAGAGATTGAGAAGTGTGGCGGACAGTACATAGGGGCTATGTTAAGTTTGTTGGAAGCATTTTATGAAAGTTGTGTGTTATGCGATTTTTTTTTCTGGATGATCTGTGCCGTAGAACAAATAACTCCATATTTGGAAGTTATTTTTCTTTGTGAGGTGCGTCTCAGAGAACAGCATAACATCGATGTGGTTGTCATACAGGAATTCAATTATTTCACGCTTATGCCAAGAAACGCCGTTGGCATTCCACATGACTATTCGAAGAGAAGCCATTGATTTTTGAATTGTTGGGATGCAAGCATCTCTATTAAAGTGTTTTGGTTTTGCATTAGATTTTCCATTGTTGTTCTCATAAATAACATAAAGTTCATCATGCTTTGCTGGAGAATGAATATAAGCGCTTCAGTGGAGGTTTGTGCCTGCTCCATGGGCTGCCGCATGTTTGCCCTATTCGGCTCTGCTTGGATTTCAGGAAGTAATGATTTCGAGTGGGCTGGTTTTTCTAGACCTGTTCTTAGAGCACTAGCAATCGAGATGCCCTTGATGGTGTTTGCGGGTATAAATGAAGACCTGGGTGCTTTGGCATAAAATATATCTGGTGTGGTTTTGGAACTTAAAGCCTCGTTTAGTGTGTTTTGATTACGTGCCTTTAAATCTTTGTAGACTGGACAGCCTCTGGAGTTTGCTGTGTGGTTTCCGCCACAGTTTTTGCACTTTTTGCAGATTGGTCGCAGCGTGTAGTACAACTTGGTGCCCCCATACTCCTGGCAATTTGTGCACTGCACTGGAGCGTTGCGCTTATGCGGATCTTCTACAGTGATTCTACGATTCAACTAAAACTGAAGATAATATATTGGGTGCACTTCGTGTTTCTTTAAAGTTTTGGTCTCTGGCTCGAGCTCAATTCTGAAGAGTGGTTGAGGCACTTCGTTTTTGTTTAATTTGCATGGAAGTTCTTATCTTTGAGTCCCCCAATTACTTCTGCGGTTGTCACTGTGGATTTAATTCCCTTTCGAACAACTTGAAGTCCTTTGGAGCTTTTGAGCTGATATGTATAAAAGTTTTTACCTGCTTCATTCAGGTATTTGGTCACTACACGGTGGTCTGCTTGTGCGTAATTTTGCACTTTTGCTTTGTGTATATTTCCTTTTCTTAAAGGAACTATGTGAAGTTTTGCTTTTCCAATTAGTGCTGTTAGTTTGTTCACTAATTTACTTGAGCTTTGCTCCCGAATGTATATAGGTGGAGGCTTAACTTTTTTTGGTAAGCCCCCTTCGATTGATTCGGTCTGCTGAACAGGATGGGGATCAGCATCTACCAGTAGGGCATATCTATGTGGGTTCGGTGCCACAATGGTTTCGCAACTATTGTTGCCACGGGTAATTTTTAGTTTGTTACCAGAATTTGTATTTTGTGGGCTGAGTTTTCGATTTATATGCATGTAGCAATCCATACAAGTCTGCACGGCCGATCCCGTTTTTATACCTTGAACTCCAATTTTCAATGGGTTCAGGGTATAATGGTTTTGTGACAATGTATGTAACAGGCAGAAGGAGGCGTGGCAGACCCCATAAAGTATATAAATTAGAAATTTATAAAGTTTTTGTTTTAAAAAAAACATTTATTACTTCTTCGAGTTGGATTAGAACTAACTTAATTACATTTTACAATTCTTATTTAAACCTTTTACTCTGTAGACGTCGGCGTTGTCGCTGCGCCTGTTGCTACCGCTGCTGTCGTGCCTTGCTGCTTTTGGTTGATGGAGTTGCACTTGTTGTGCAATTCGCGAGGTGTCATCTTGCATCCGTGGTCCCACGATCCTTGAAATAAAAAGTACGCACTCAGCGCACGTGGCTTCACCTCTGTGCCCTTTGCAGTCTGCACCCGATGGATGGTGCAATTTTGGGTGTCCGGTTACTTCATCCGGTCCCAATGTGGAACTGCTGATTATGGTCTGGGCAGCTTACTTTGTATCTTGCGCAACTTATGTAGTTTTGATTTAGTTGCTTATGTATTGCTACTTATTTACTGAGGCTTTGACATACAGGGTGTTAACTCTTTCCCCTTTAAATGCAAGCGTCCTCGGTCGCCACGTAGACCCCTGTCGGTGTGGTGTTGGCAGCCGTTTCTTTGTTTCTTGGAGTAGCTCTGATTAATCTTCTGAAAGGTTCGATGGCTAGTCCGACTATTATAAGTGATAGGATACTGAGCGACGTGTAGCTAAGGATAGCCTGAGCGGTTTCTTTGACTCTAAGTTTCTCTAGTGTTCTGGTGTTATTAATGTTTAGTTCTTTAACCATTTGGAGTGATAACACTTCGTCGTTATGGAGTATTTCCTCGAAGTCCGGAATATGTTATTAATGACGGTACATTCTGGTTTCTTAAGGTTGAGCAGGGCGTATAAGCAAGTGTCGTTGCTTAGATTTACTAGCTTATCTCTATTACATATTGTTCTATCGTTATGGTTCTCGCAAGGTTCTTTTATGGCAAATGTTTCGTTTTTATTGCATTCTAATAGATTTTCAAATTTGATGGCATTTATAATTAGTTTTTTTTTTGACTGCTTTTATTTTAAGAGTTCTACATTTATCTGTGCTTATCATAGGGAGACTTATTACGTAAATTAAATCTTTCCCATTTGTTGCTAATTTTATTTCTGCAAATTCTAAAAGTTCTTCTATGTTAAAAAACAAGCTATTTTCTTTTTTGAAAATTTGTTCAATTACGTTAGTTTCGATTGCTGAGAAAATGAATGAGTTTATAGTGTTTGTTTTTGCCCATGTTATTGCAAGTAGTATGTTCGTTATTTCTTCCTTTACAAGTTTAATCTGATATTTTAGGACATTTGCTTTTTGATTGACAATTTCTTCTGAGCCTTGATTCATTTTTAAGATTGTGTTAGTGATATTACTTAATTGATTAATTTTTTCATTAATGAGACTATTAATTATTACTTGTTTGTTATTGTTTTCCAATTGTTCATTTATTTTACTTATTAAAATTTCGTGATCATGTTGATCTGGATTTCCTGCCAACCATTT
The DNA here is from genome assembly GCA_035045545.1 of Drosophila gaucha. NCBI lineage: Eukaryota > Metazoa > Arthropoda > Insecta > Diptera > Drosophilidae > Drosophila > Drosophila gaucha. Next base: position 97,977 of record JAWNOY010000010.1, read on the forward strand.
CCATGCTGTGCCTATGGCTTAAATTGCTAGTTTGCTTTTAAATTGTGGTTTGAGTCGTCTTAAGTCGTTTTTGACTTGAGATAACTCGTATGAAAGGAATTGATAAAGGAGATGATGCGTGGGAAGTGAATGTAGTGATTCGTCCAATGATGAGTAAATTTTGCTGTATTTATCTAAATCAAATATATGAATGATTTTGAAAGTACCTTCCTGTTTGGCTGCTAATCCGGTGTCTATTGAGCTGACTTGTGAATTCGAATAATCGAGAACAGTAGTTAACCCCAAGCATGTTGGTAAGAAAAGTCTGTAAATTAAGTTCGGATATTATTTCTGTGTACTATTTTACCTGAAACTGTTTTAATAGTCGAATTCTTACTTTCTGCGACTGTTTCTTTTTTATACCTAGGTGTGAGCTTGGAACCCAAACGTTTGTCAATCTTAACATAAATTGTTTCTCCTTGCTCATAGTTGATCACCTTTTTTTTATTTTTATTGTGAAATTCTAAATCGGCTTGTTTAAAAGCTGTTGTGCCGAAAAATATGTCGATTGGTTTTCTTTTCGTTACAGAGTGGTAAGAAGAGTTGTATATTGTATCTTGTACCGCTTTGAAAAGCGTGTCTGTAAAACTCATATCCTTGTTATCCTTTCTTAAACACGTCACAATTTCTGACAAGGTGGAATGAAATCTTTCTACCTGACCATTACTTGTTGAATTATAGGGGGTGTTGTGTAAACTTGGAGACCAAGTTGATCTTGTAACAGGAACTTTATTGAGGCTGAATTTAAAGATCTTTCATTGTCGATTACTATAATTTTTGGTATACCGAATGCGATTATTATTTCTCTAAGAGGAATTTTTATATCTTCTGCAGCTCTAGATTTTAAAATTTTGACTTGCACGTATTTAGAAAATTTATGAATGCTTGTTAAAATAATGTTATTTTCAGTTATATAGATGTCTATGTGGACGATTTCTCCAGGAAATTAAGGAATCGGTGTTGCTTGGATTTCGGAATGTGGGGGGTGTCTGTCATATTTTGATTCTCTGCATGTTAAACATAATTTTGTTATTTCTTTAACCTTTTTGTTTAATTGTGGGAAAAAAAATTTTTATACAATTTGGGTTTTATTTTCTAAAGCGTTCCTATGTGCTCTTCTGTGTTCTTGGGTAATTAATTCGTCTTGTTTATTTGTGTCCGTAACGTCCTCTACCTTTCTCTGAGTGTATCTAATTTTATAAGAAGAAAAGTGGGTTGGGTAGAATTCCTGTATTTTTCCCATAATGTGTTCTGGAGTGAACAATCCGTTAATTAATCTTGGGTCAAGTCGTTCTTTGAAAATGTTTGTTAGTTCGTCTTCTGAATAATGAGGTCGGGTTATAATATGCCTATGGTATGTAGGAAAGGGTATTTGAAATTTGTAATCGGACTTTTCTCCGATTAATATGAATAATTGATTCTTGAAAAGGTTAATGGGTATTTCCATTGAAGGGATTAAATTATGTGAAGAGCTTTGATCACTCATGACCGTGGCCTCGGTACTGTTGATTTCGGTTACTGGGTTTCTTGACAGCGCGTCGGCTACTACATTAGCAGTTCCTGGTTTGTACCTTAGTTCATAGTAAAATTCTTCTAAGTAACTTTTCCAGCGCTTTAATTTTCCGTTGTGATTTTTGTTGCTTAAGGCAAAGGTAATGGGTTGATGGTCTGTGAAGATTACGACCTTGGCAGTGTCGTACAAATAAATTCGAAGGTTTTGCAAGGCCCAAACTATAGCCAGCATTTCTTTCTCATTTGTTGCGTAATTTTCTTCAGTTTTTGACAACGTCCGTGATATGAATGTTATAGGTCTACATTCTTGTTCAAGAACTGCTCCGATCGCAAAGTTGGAGTCGTCGGTTATTAAATGAAATACTTTGGTGAAATTAGGGTATTTTAAAATAACGTCATTAGAGCAGAGTGTTTGTTTAATTTTGTTGAGGGTAGTGAGTGGCTTTGCTAGCTTAGCGTAATCTCTAATGAATCTTCGATAGTAACCTGAAAGTCCTAAGAATGATCGAAGTTCTTTAAGTGTCTTGCTTAGGGAATTTTGAAATTGCTTGAACTTTTTCTGGGTTTGTTTTAACACCCTTATCCGAAATTGTGAAACATAAGAAATTGACTTCTTTTTTGAAAAATTCGCATTTGTCCATTTGGATTTTCATATTTGCGCTTTGTAAAGTCTTTTATGTGATGAGCATGCTCGTTTTTCGTTTTACTGAAAACAATGATGTCATCAATGTAGACATAGCAGATCTTTCCAACATGATCTCTTAGAATGTCGTCTAAGGCTCTTTGGAAAATGCAAGGGGAATTCTTTAGGCCAAAGGGCAGCGTAGTGAGTTCGTATTTACCTCCGTTAACGGCAAATGCTATCTTTTCTATGTCTGTTTCTTTTAAAGGAATTTGATGGAACCCGCTTTTAAGATCCAGGACTGTGAAGAATTTATTGTCCCCTAACTGGGCTATAATATCTCCTATTTCTGGCATAGGATAGCGATCAGAGATTGTGACTAAATTGAGCTTGCGGTAATCTGTCACTAATCGGTATTTCTTTTTTCCTGATGCGTCAGTTTTTTTTGGAACGATCCATATTGGTGCGTTGTATGGTGATCTTGAGGGACGGATAATTCCGTCGTCAAGCATTTCTGTAACCTGCTTTTCGACTTCTTGTTTAAGTGCAGTGGGATACGGATAGTGTTTGCAATAAACTGGGGTGTCGTTATTTGTTCGAATTTCGCCTACCACATTTGTTGTAAAAGTCAGTTTGTGTTCGGGGTCTGCAAATAACGTTTTAAATTCATGAGGTCTATTATCTGTTGGTCTATTATCTGTTTGGATTATCGGATATGTGTTCTGTTCGTAACTTTATTTTATTAACTGCTTGTGCAGGTAATTGTTTAATACGGATTTTGCTGTTGCCATTTACCATGAGAATGTCATTCCTGACATCGATAATGACGTTTAGTTGTTTCATTGTGTCGTTGCCTAGGATACCGTGAAAAGTCTTTAGCGTAGGTAATACGAAAAAATTTATTGGCATGTTGTGTAATTTGAACAAATTTAGAAATATATGATGGATAATAGCTATTTTTCCGGCGATTGAATTTGCGTAAAAGGGCTCTTTATTCTCTATGGGGTTTTTTGCAAAAGAAGGTTGGATATAATTCTGGTTGGAACCGATATCTATGAGAAAGTTCAACACTCCGCCGTCCCTCGTTTTACATTGGAAATATGGCAACAAGGAACGATTTAGGCTAAAAAATTCACGTCAGACGTGTCTGCGATGTCAGCTTGAGTGTCATCGTTTGGGGGTGTTTCTTTTTCGTAAGGTAACTCAGAAATACCTTGTTCCTCCATAGCAACAAGATAGTACTGTTCGTTCATGTAGCTCGCGTATGCGTCAGTGTAAGCTTCGGCGTATGCAGTTGCATAGGCGTTGGCATCGTTGGCAACTTGATCGTCCGCTATTTGTCCTTGGATCTGTCCTGTATTTATGTGGAATTGTCGTTGAAATTTAATTTGGTTTTGATCTGTCCTTGAAGACAATGGTCTTTTTATGGCAACCTGGTTACTGTCTGGCCTATTCATATTATTGATATTTCGAGTTCGAATAGATGAATCAATCTCCATTGGTTGTGGGGCTGGTTGTGGTTTGGGGGCTACTGGTCTTGGGGGTGTGTTGGGAACGTATTGTGGTTGTTGGAATATTGGTTTTGGAAAAATAGGTAGGCTTTGATTGTTGGTACAGGTTAGGATTAAAATTGGTTCTGTTGACAACATGTAAGGTATTGGGGCGGAATGGGGGTTGGTTGCCTCTGGGTTGTTGGTTATTCCTTTGTGGTAGCGACGGTACTCTTACGGCGTGTACAGTGTTTCGCATACTTCGATTCTCAATCAGACGACACAAGTGGAGAGCATGTTGTAGGTCTGATGGTTCCTTGATAGCTAACAGTCTAGGCAAGTCTCCATTGAGACCCCTTATGAAAGTATCCAAGGCTTTATCCCTATAGATTTTAGTAAGAGCTCTTAAAGTTTCTGAGGATGAGTCGTGGTTGTTTATTTGATTCAGGATCAGAGATAGGTGGTAGTAGACGTTCCGGTAAAATTCGTCTATGGATTGTCCGTGTTGATTAAGGGTGTATAATTGATATTCCAGTGTTTTAAGATCTCTGCGGTCAGCAAAATGATCTGTAAGACACCGGGATATAGCCTTCCAGTTTAATGGAGTATTGTAGGCTTCCAATACGGCGTCGGCTTCACCAACTATTTTACTACGTACTACCATTAAGATTCCGTAGTGTTTTGGAGTTCCTTGCTGAGCGGAATATACCTCAAATACTATATCTACGCTTTTGCGCCATGACGTAAATTCGTTTCTCTTTCCAGAGAAATCTTTCAAAATTCTTACTACAGCAGCTTATCTAACTCATTAATTCTAGCCCTATATTCTGGAAGTATAATTTGGTCTGTTTCTATTCTGACATCTTTACTTGGATTGAAGAATTCGTTACCCCTTTCTAGAAATATTTTCCTAACGTACCTTTCTACTGTATTTTCTATTGATGACTGTAGCAAAGCCTGTCTTGCTGCAGAATCTATACTGGTTGATGGTAGAGTGTTTTCGGGAGGAGGCATGTTTAATTGTGAGAATGCTTGTGTTAATTGGTCAATGGTTTGGGATAAGTTTAGCGAGCTTTTGTTAAATGTAAAAATTTTGGGTTGGTGGCTTAAATTATCTTGAGCAAAAAATTTTCAAATGGGGATATTTTAACTTAATTTTTACTTTAATAATGATTTATATATCTTTCTTTGATAAGTCTTTTTTCTAATATTGGTTGTAAGTTTTTTTTTTTATACTTTCGCTTAATATCTAAGTTTACAATTGTTAGTTATCTTTTCTTGTTTCTTAATCTTTCTAAATATTTGAGCTTATTCTCTTTCCTCTTATCCCACGTTGGGAGCTTGGTTACTTGAGATCCTGGCGGTACACACACTATTTCACAGTACTCTACGGACGGGCACTATAGAATAGCAGCAATTTGGGGGGTTTTTTTTTTTTGTTTTTAGACAGTGAAAATAAACCGTTTACACTGTAGACATAAACTTTCACGATCACTCTGTAGCTGCTATGTAGGTACTTTTGGCGATACGTCCGTATGTTCTTTATCACAGTTGTCGCGTTCACTTTCGCGAACAGTTGCTACTATGTAGGAACTCTATTTTTCGACTTGTAAACTTTTTTGTGGTTTAAATTCACGGTCCCTGCTCGGGCGCCAATTAGAAATTTTTAAAGTTTTTGTTTTAAAAAAGCATTTATTACTTCTTCGAGTTGGATAAGAACTAACTTAATTACATTTTACAATTCTTATTTAAACCTTTTGCTCTGTCGACGTCAGCGTTGTCGCTGCTGACGTCGCTGCGCCTGTTGCTACCGCTGCTGTCGTGCCTTGCTGCTATTGGTTGATGGAGTTGCACTTGTTGTGCAATTCGCGAGGTGTCATCTTGCATCCGTGGTCCCACGATCGATTGATCAGGACGACGAGCTGAGTCGATCTAGCCATGTCCGTCTGTCCGTCCATCCGTTTTTCCGTCCGTTTGTCCGTCCGTATGAACGCAGTGATCTCGTAAACCACAAAAGCTAGAGATTTAAAATTTTAGATATATATTCTTGTATACCATACGCAGTACAAGGTTTTTTTTTTTTTCGATAACTCATCCTATTTCCTTTTTATCGACAACAATCGATATTTTGACTCTGTTTTTATACCCTGAACCCATTGAAAATGGGAAATCAGGGTATAATGGTTTTGCAAAAAGTATGTAACAGGCAGAAGGAGGCGTGGCAGACCCCACAAAGTATATATATTCTTGATCAGGGTGACGAGGTGAGTCGATTTAGCCCTGTCCGTCTGTCTGTCCGTCCGTCCGTCCGTCTGTCCGTCTGTCCGTCTGTCCGTCTGTCCGTCTGTCCGTCTGTCCGTATGTATGAACGCGTCGATCTCAGAACCTATAATAGCTAGAGACTTCAAATTTTGCATGATGATCTGTGTATACAGCGAAAATATCGAGTTTGTTTTAGATATTCGATAAATTTTTCCGTTTCAATGTTATCGATTTAAAACGTTATCAAGATTCAGTTTTTTGACCATATCTTTTACATATTTTTAGCTACACCTACCAAATTTTGTTTTTAGCTTTTTATAAATAAAATACATTTTCTATTTTTTCATATTTTGGCTCCACATTTTACAAAAAAAATTTATTAAAAAAAAAAATTATCAATGCCACAATTTAATTTTTTCAAATTTTTTAGTGAAAACCGTATTTTCAATAAATTAATAGCACTCAATGCAGAAAATTGCATTCAAATCCGTTAAGTAATACAGAAGTTATTAAAGGAAACATTGTAAAAGCACGCGGCAGCAGCCTGTACGTGTGCACACATACATTCAAATCAACTACGCAGTAATCTGCGCGCGTTTCTGTGTGCATGGTATGTATATGTGTGCATGTGTATACAAATGTGTGCATGTGTATATGTGTGCATGTGTGTATGTGTGCATGTGTGCATGTGTATATGCGCGCAGAGGTAATATGTATAGATAAAATATGTAAGCTAGGTTGTTTAAAACATCAGCTCGGACTTGGTTCAGGGGATCTCGTAGTCGGGCAGACCCGACTAGAGCTTTCTTTCTTGTTAAGCTATAACTTAATGACCATAATAGCTAGAGATACCAAATTGACTATGTAGGTTTTTATGATGCAAATATAGATAATAAACTTTTTTAATTTTAGATACCTACCCCCATTAGCCCCAAAAGCGGAAAAAACGTATTTTAAATACTAGGGAGTTGGGATTTCGCATATATACACCTTTGGATATAATATTAATATCATATTATGTTCTGAAAATTTCATTAAGAAAGTAGATTTAGAACCGAAGTTATTTAACAATCAATTTCTCATAGTGCTGCCCAGAGTGCAGCCCAAGCGCAGCAGCTAAATCATCTACGCAGTAAGCGGCGCGCGTATTTGTGTTTGCATGTGTATATGTGTTCGTGTGTGTGTGGCGCGCAGAGGGTAATATGTATAGATACAATACGTAAACTAGATTCTTTAAAATATCACCTCGGACTTGGTTCAGGGGATCTCCTAGTCGGGCAGATTCTACTAGAGCGTTCTTACTTGTTTGGTTTAGGTTTGGTTTGTGGGCTTGCATGTTGTTGTTGTTGGCGAAATTGGCACTGGAGCTTACAGCTGATGTTGTCGTTGTGTTTTGTGCTAACGGTGCAGAAGTTGAGAACGGAGTCGTAATCGCGATGTTTGGGACGTACACCATTGCAGTTGTTGTTGTTGATATAGTTGCATGAGTTACAGAGGTCATTGTGCTTGTTGTTATTGCGGCCTTTGTCGAAACAAATTTATTCGCGATTAATGAAGAGCTGTACTGCGAGCTCCATGTCTCTTGTGATACGGTGGGCAGAGCGGGAGAGCAAGAACGTGATCTCTTTTTTTAGTATTCAAAAGAGCTGAGTTGCTCTTTGTTGTTTCGTGTTCACGGATTGAGTAGAATTTGTGAGCCAACCTATTGGCCCACAGATCCACAGAAGATTCCTGATGTTCTGGACCTTGGATTTAGTAAAGGTATTGATGCATATTTCTGTTGCACCTTTTCACGACTTGTGCTCGGATCACTCAGCAGTTATAATTAATTTCAATGAACCCATTGAACTACTAATAAGACCACCCAGAATTATCAGGAAAACTACAAACATAAAGTACTATCAATCCTGGCTTGAGCACACAATCAACTTAGGTACTCAATTTAGTTCGGGAGCAGACATTGAAGCTGCGGTAGAAGTACTTGTCAGAAACATACACGAAGCTCCACGTCTGCCAAACATTACTCATCATCCCCAGCGTGAGCTACACCTCTGGTCTCCGCAGATACAAGACTTGTTAAGTCGGAAAAGGACCCTACGAAGGATATGGCATCAATCAAGAAATCCCAGGGACAAAGCTGCATTAAATCGTATTACCATAGAGTTAAAAATGATGATACGGGAGGCAAAAAATAGAGCAACAAAATATTTTCTTGCTGCAGCTGAACCGGGAAGCTTGGAACATAATTTGTGGGACGCAACCAAGTATCTTAAAAGACCAATACACCTGGTATAGATCCAATGAAGACAAAGCAGAGGAGTTTGCCAGACACTTAGAGCTAACATTTACACCATTCAATTTCTGTTCAGCTAGTGAGGATGACGACACTGTGAACTTTATAGATATTCCGTGTCAGATGGACCTGCCAATTCACCCTGTTGAACTGCATGAGGTAGTTGAAGAGATATCTTCACTTAAACTAAATTATCCTCCAGGGAATGATAAAATAAATGCCGTCGCGATCAAAGCTCTTCCCAACAAAGCCTTAAACCAACTTTTGGAAATATACAATGGTATTCTGAGGCTAACACACTTTCCCTTTCAATGGAAGTGAGCTGAAATACTTATGTTAGCAATACCAGAAAAACCAATTAGCCTACTGACCATGTTTTCTAAAATATTTGAAAAAATGTTCCTGAAAAGATTGCTTCCCTTGTTGGACGAGGGTAAGCTCATTCCAGATCATCAATTTGGGTTCAGAAGATCTCACAGCACACCTGAAGAATGCCATAGAGCAGTGCAAGAAATGTTAAATGCATTTCAAAACAAAAATTCTGCTCGTCTGCATTCCTTGATGTGATGCAAGCATTCGATAAAGTATGGCACCCAGGATTTCTTTATAAACTTAAAAAAGTGCTCCCAATACCATACTTTTTAATTTTAAAACAGAACAACAGAACATTTTATGTAACATGTGAAGGTGTGGACTCTGGTATAAAAATTATAAAGGCTGGAGTGCCCCAAGGAAGTGTATTGGGACCTATCCTCTACACACTTTACACTGCTAACCTTCCAACTATAATTGATGATACACTAATGATTGGATTATGGAACCATGGCTTAAACGTTGGAATATTGGTATTAACCATGAAAAATCAACACACGTAACTTTTTCTCTCAGGCGTGAAAGTTGTCCACAGGTCCAACTCAATGGTCTAAACATCCCCATGAATAGCTCAGCCAAACACCTGGGCCTTTATTTAGACAGAAGACTGACTTGGAACTTACATCTCAAACTTAAAAGAAGACAACTAAGCCAAAAGCTGCTGAAGTTAAACTGGATGCCTAGATAGAACTCGGCTTTAAGCCTAAAAAAAACAAAATACAAGTTCAAGTTCAACGACGTCCCGCCTCAAGAAGTTGAGTCAGCGTCCCGCAACTTTGTTGCACAACGTCCGCCGGGTAACTTGACACCCTGCACGAGGCGCAACCGCTGCAGTTTACGCCGCGCATTCCAGAAGGCAGTGGGGGGAGTGGCAGTGCTGCGTGCAGTGGCAGCTTAAATATAAGAAATTCATTGTTTGTAGATTTAGATTCTAATTGCATACGAACAGCAGCGGATCGCCCTCAATAAATGTAAAATATCTCGCTCACACGCAAACTTAAACCAACAAACAAACTAACTAACAGTGATTTTAACTCTCGATGCGCATGACACATTCGTGTCATGGCGGCAGGCAGCATACAGCTCATATAGGGTTTACCAAGTCTATGACGGTAGCTCACGCCACTATCAGGCCATGGTAATCATAAGAAACAAAATAAAGGGGATCGGCGGATGCCGTCATCGCATTTTTTAACACAGCGCTTTGCTTTGAAGCTATCATCGTGCGCCTTGATTTCACCTATGGTGATAAAAAACCTATCCATATCATAGAACAAGAGATGGGCACCCTTAGACAGGGCAGTTTGTCTATTTTAGAGTACTACGATCAGGTCGAGAAAAAGCTCACCTTATTGACCAACAAGGCTAACATGACCTTTGAGGAACATTTGTCCAGAGGCATGTGCGAGAAGTTTAGAGGCGACGCCTTAAGAATTTTTATCTCTGGGTTGAGGCGTAACTTGACAGACGTATTGTTTGGTGCACACCCGCCGGATCTGCCAGCAGGTGGAGGCAACCCACGACAGGTACGCCTTCGCGACAAATTTCGCTAGGAGTCTTGAAGAAAAACCTAAAAAGAATGAGGGACGGAATCAAAACCGCCAGAATCAAAGTCAACAGGAGCATAGACACAGCAATCAATCTGGCCAACGGAAGAGCCCCGCCTATAGAAAGCAAAGAGACCAACAGAATACTGGGCCTACTATGGCTAGGCCCCCAGGTGGAACCGGCCCAGAGCCAATGGAGGTAGATTCTTCTTTGTCAAAGTACAAGCAGCCCCTTGACTATCGAAAGGGTCAGGACTCCAATAGGTCTACCGCAAACCAAGGTCAGGCAAACAAGCGATCGAACACGTCCGACGTATGACGGGCCAAAGGCGTCAAAGGTTGGATCACCTTTCCGCCACTAATACAGAGCAGGAAGCGTCATACAATGACAAAGCTGGTGAGCAGGTTGAGAAGATAGAAACCGACACCGACTTCGAGTGCGATAGTGTTAACTTATTGGTTAACAGCCTCACTTTTTTAGGGCAAAGTCCTTGCTGCCGTACTTACGGCGAAGAAAAGCAGGGACAAGCGTGAAATTGAAACCGCTCAAAGATCTTAGGAGTGTAGGCCCGGTCGAGACAAAGTTTGTTGTGCAATCCATTCACGGCACAAATAACATTACCAAGAAATGCACGCTACCAATGTTTGGGCAAAATGTGACATTTTTATCCTAAATAGTCTTTCCACATTAGATGGAATAATCGGCCTTGATTTGTTAAAACAGGTCAACGCAGCCATATGCTAGAAAGAGGACAAGTTGTTGATTGAGGATGTATCGGAAACGATACATTATCACAATTGCGTAAATGTAAGGTCCTTTGCCCTAACGAGTTACTGCCATACAACACTGCCGTCGTTGCCAGCATTCGGACAACTGACGATAAAGAAGTTTACTCAAAGCTGGATCCATACCCGCGGGGTGTGGAGGACTTCATTAGAAAGTCCCAGTCCCCGTATAACAATCCTATTTGGGTAGTAGACAAGAAGGGCACCGATAGCAGCGGCAACAAGACAAACGGTTAGTAATCGATTTCAGGAAACTAAACCAGACAACGATTGCAGACAAATACCCGATGCCAAGCATAACGATGATTTTGGCAAACCTGGGTAAAGCTAGGTTCTTCACAACGCTTGATCTAAAATCCGTATACCACTAGATAACTCTGACGGAGCAGGACAGGGAGAAAACAGCGTTTTCAGGGGATTGGGGGAAAGTTCGAGTTCTGTCGACTTCCTTTTGGCTTAAAAAATGCTGGCAGCATTTTTCAAAGGGTCATTGATGACGTGCTTCGGAAACAAATTGGCAATACTTGTTATGTCTATGTTAATGACGTAATTTTTTCCGAAAATGAAAAGGACCACGTCAAACACGTTGAGTGAGTCCTTACGAGCCTGCGAGATGTGAACATGAGAGTGGCTAAGGAAAAATCCCAGTTTTTCAGAGACAGCGTCGAGTATCTGGGATTTATTGTGACGAGCAACGGCGCAAAGACAGACCCCGAAAATGTGAAAGCCATTCAGCATTACGTCGAGCTGAAGTCACTTTTCGCAGTAAGGTCGTCCTAGGCTTCGCCGCGATTGCGAAACTCCTCTCGGTCATTTTCAAAGGAGAAAATAGTTCCGTGAGCAAGTATAGATAAAAAAAATAGCAGTATAACTGGACGAAAAACAGCGCCTCGCTTTTGAAAGGCTAAGAAATATTCTAGCCTCAGAAGATGTGATGCTAATGTACCCAGATTATAAGAAGCCATTTGATCTGACTACCGATGCATCAGCATACGGAATTGGGGCTGTTTTGTCTCAGAACGGAAGACCTATAACGTTGATTTCCCGTACCTTAAAAGACAGGGAGGCAGATTACTCTACTAACGAGCGAGAATTGCTAGCCTTCGTATGGGCCTTAGCCAAATTTCGGCACTATCTCTACGGTGTGAGAGACATAAATATTATATATTATCGAAAGCGCCAGAGTCAGACGCCGTTACAACTGTCATAAAACAAGTTATGACGGAATACTATTTCCCAAAAATGACAAAGTTGGCGAACAAAGTGGTGCTCAATTGCAGGGATTGCTTGAAAGCAAAGTACGACAGACACCTTAAGAAGCAGGAACTCGGTCAGACACCGATCCCTTCACGAACGGGAGAAATGCTTCACATCGACATTTTCTCCACAGACCTCACATTTTTTCTTACCTGAATCGACAAGTACTCCAAATTTGCCATCTTTCAGCACGTGGTATCGCGTACTATAGAAGATCTTACGCCGCCATTGCTAACGATCATGAAATTTTTTCCCCGGACCAAACAGATATACTGCGACAATGAGCCATCGCTCAAGTCGAAGACCATAACGTCCCTACTATTAAACAACTTTGGGGTTAATTTATTAAATGCTCCTCCCTTGCACAGTACGTCGAACGGGCAGGTTGAGCGGCTTCACAGCATGACCATAGAGATAGCCAGGTGCCTCAAGTTGCAAAAGGGTATAAACAGTACAGTCGAGCTGATATTACAAGCTGGGATCGAATACAACAGGTCAATACACTCAGTTACTCAGAGAAAATCAATACCGTATATGACGTTTCGCAAAAAACCCAGCAGAAGGTTAGGGAAAGGATAGGAAGAGCACAATTGATGCAAAATTCCAGACTTAATCAAAATAAGCTGAACAGAGTATTTGATGTCGGTGGTGACAAGGTGCTTGTCAAGACGAACCGAAGACTAGGCAACAAACTCACTCCGTTGTGTAGTGAAGAGAAGATAGAAGCGGACTTGGGGACAACTGTTCTCATCAAGGGGAGGGTGGTCCATAAGGACAACCTCCGGTAAAGGAATTAGTAATAATAGTAGATAGGAAACCACTTTATTACAATTCAATTGCTCTACACTCTAGGTTACACTACTATTGACATTACTGACACTACTGGTGACGGCACGGCTGACAGATTACTCGCACACCTAACATACTTGTTTGGGCCGACAAAGACTTCTTGAGACCTACGACTAACCTTTCCGAATTCGTACGAATGATTGACGAGACTAGTAGACTAACAAAAATGTTCCCACAATCCCATATGCGGAAGCTGTTGGAAGTAGACACCGGACACGTACGAGACATGTTGTCCGCCCTTCACGTGCACCACCGAAATGCAAGAAGCCTCGACTTCTTGGGCACGGCACGACGCACAGGACTTTGAGCACATTAGAATGACAGAAGCTCAGCTAGTTAGTTCAAGCAATAGGCAAAAAGATAGCAATTCCAGGACTCAGACGCAAATAAACCTGCTAACTGACACGGTTAACAAAATTCTCAAAAGGCCAAAAGTGAGCAAACAGACACCGGTCACTTGTATGAAACCTTGCTAAAGAGCAATAGAATTCTTATTAATGAAATTGGTAATTACTATATTTCCAGTCGCACACAACAACACAGTACTGCAGCTCTCGGACAACGAAGTAGCGGAATGCGAGAAACAAATTCTGGCAGCCACAAACTTCGAGCCGACAATGACGGCCACATTCTGCATTCGGGTCTACATTCCGGAGGAGTAGCCCACTGTGTAACACAGCCTAGCCACCTGGACCCAGTTACCGTGGTCGACGATGGGATTATTATTATCAATAATCAGCCAGCTACTGTAGCGTTCGACGATAGCGCAGAAATCACCTCAGTTGGCACTCAACTAGTTACATTCAATGCCTATGCTCTTATCAACGGAACTAGGTACGTGAATCTCAACAGCATCCAAGAACGGTTCCCAGAAGTCGCTGCATCACCCCTGTTGAACATCACGGGTCACAGCACTACGCTCAGCCTCCCATACTTCCATCGTTTGAATGCAGAGAACCTTAACCACATCTTAGAAATGAAGAATGATGTCACCTCTGGAGCCATTTCCATATTGGCATTCGGAATGGGCATTTTAGCCTGTACCGGAGTATGGGGGTGAGTGATTCTCCGTCAGTACATCAAGAAACGACAGACCTCTTAACACGTCGAAGAGATGCTGAAAATTTACAACGCGACCAGGGACGGTCAGTCTTTGGAAGGGGGAATAGTTAACTGTGAACACCAAGCGACCCCAGAACGAAAAGAGCATTCTGGAACCGAGCTTGGTGTCAAGTTCAACGACGTCGCCGCCTCAAGAAGTCAGCGTCCCGCATCTTTGTTGCACAACGTCCGCCGGGTAAACTGACACCCTGCACGAGGCGCACACGCTGCAGTTCACGCCGCGCATTCCAGAAGCGGCAGTGCTGAGTGCAGCGGCAGCTTAAATGTAAGAAATACATTGTTTGTAGATTTAAATTCTAATTGCATACGGACAGCGGCGGATCGCCCTCAATAAATGTAAAATATCTCGCTTAGTACCCGTGACTTGTCATTTCGGTGAAACGGGCAACTATTCTAATAATTTATACACTCTTCAATAAGCCGCTGTAACCCACTACCACACTCTACCTTCACGAACAGTTCACACTGGTACATAACTCTCACTTCCCAATAAAATTCGCTTGATGTCTCTAAGACAGTTGCAAATAAAGACAACAAAAAGTAAAAAAATATATTATTATTTTTTTAAATGAAGTTAATAAATCAGTTAATAAAACTGCATTATTAATGTTTTAGTTTGCGTTTAACACATATTTACTTTCTTTCGTTCTCAAGTAAAAATCTGTTGCTGTACGAGGACGATATTGGTACACTGCATTCTGTTTTAAAATGATCGTTCATGTAATTTACTTTCTTTGCATTTTAAAGTAAATAATTTTTTATTCTGAGAGGCATTCTACACTTGGTGGATGATATTCTACCATGCAAATGATATGCATAACATTTGTTTGGTTGAGCGTATAAGAGTAAGTACCTAAGCTGCAGTTTTTATTATTATTAAGGCAACCCACTAAACAATGTATGATATGCTGCAATGTATGATAATATTAAACAATTTGTATCGTCAACTCAGTTCACTTTTTTTTATAAAGCTACATAAAAAAGGAAACGGCAATAAAAACGATTAAACCGGGGTTTCCTGTGTTCTTAACTAATACATTAAGGGAGTTTCTCTTCTCACGGAATATTTTGCCGATCGTATGCAGCTTGGTTTAAAGTGCTCTCTATGTGTGCAAGTTGTTAAGGTATTGTAAAATAATATGTAGTGCCTTTACTTGGAATGAAACACTTTTTGAGACATATCGATAGTTTGGTTATTATGTCATTCTAAAAGCGATCGAAAAAATTAGCTCGATATCTTTGCAAACTTGCCATCTCCAATTAAATCCACACGTTTGCTTTCGGGAAAAATGGATCTTCCTAAGGTAACAATATTCTAATTTAAATATATAGAAAAATTCAAATATTCTTTTTAGTTATCGAGTGCCCTTCGTGATTTGCCTAATAGAGTGTTAAATGTTGCTGTTGAGGAGCGTCTGTCACTGTTTCAAAACGTGTGTGACATACTTGATAATCCCGGTAAGTGTGCAACTTGTGTATGTACATACATAAAGTGACTCCCGTATTATTGCGTGCTGCCACAATTTAAGTTTTGAAAAAATTCATAACTGCTAAAGTATTTATAAATGGTGTAGATACCTAACCATTTGTTTCAACAAATGTCTTATTTTTTTAAAACGAAAGAAATGTTCGATAATTGTTAAATTTTAGAGTAGGGGATTTTAAAAAAGTTAAGAGTTATGTGCACGCGGCTTTCAAAAAGGTCTGCTTCAAACTTTTAAAAATATTCAATAATCTTCTAATTTGTGATACTTTTGAAAGTTTTGGAATCTACATATATTGGTTTTTAATTTTTCTTTTAAGTCCAACTTATGCATACAAAAAGTATAGAAATTACACTTATTTAATTGAGTCTACAAATAAAAGTTCTATAATTATTTAAGTATTTGATAAATTCGTCTAAATTCAAATTTTCCTAAGTAATTATTTTGAATTCCATGTACAGGGTTTTATAATTCACAATTTTAACACATTGAAAGTGACTTATTCTTACTTGCTAATATTTTATTTTAATACCCTTGCAAAAACGCTATATAAATTTTAGTCAGAAGTTTACATCTCACGGAAGGAAGCATCTTCGACTAGATAAAGTATATATATCCTTGATCAGCACAATGAGCTGAGTTGATATAGCCATGTCCGTCTGTCTGGATCAACGCAATATCCTATTAAAGCTACAGTGCTGAAAGTTTGCAAATAAGCCGCAATCTGCTGTAGGCATTGTATACTTCGACATCATCCGGCACGGATGACTATATCCTATAGCTCCCATATCGGTTTTAAAAAATGTTTTAGTAAAAGTTGAAATTTAGAGTATAAAAAAAAATATGATATATAGGTACGCCCTTTGAGGACGTGGCAAATCGGGTAAAACTATATCTTCTACAGTTTAAGAGCTAGAACATCCAAACTTGGAAAGTAATATACTCTAGACCTCTCCTCAAGAAAATAGCAAAAGTCTATATAGTGTTTAACATAAATCCTCGAATATTTTGAACGCTATAAAAGCCAGAGTCTAGAAACTTAAAACATATATTTGTAGCTATGCCAATAAAAAAACTATCTTCTACAAGTTTACACCTAGGGACTTAAATACGTTGCAAGGTTATTACCAAATTTTGGTAAGGCCGAAGTAATCCCTCTAGAATAAACAAAAAAAATTTTTTTTTGTGTTGATTGCAGTAATTTGGCCTGCCATATCCTAAATTCAATTGAAATGGGTAAACGTGGTAAAATATTGTTAAAATGTTTATAAAATGAATTATACAATAGTGGCAAAAAGTATTTTGACAACACAGTGCAAAATGTTGAATCGCTTATTTCTGCAATCTGAGAGAAGTTACGAATTCATTTATATTTTAAAAGATAGAAAATATTTACCGATTTTGGAGAGCAAACGATTGCACTTATAACGAAACGCATTTGTTTTTTATTTTTTAAATTCATCTGCATGGATGAATTGGATTCTTTGGGTGAACAAAAGCATTTTGACAATTCAATGTTTATGTTATTTATTTCTAAAGTCCTTCAAATCGTCTCCTCTCGCGTTCTTGATTGGCCTGAGCTTCGTTTTCTTTTCATATAAGCCCATACGTTCTCTTTTTTAATAAGGTCGGGACTTTGGGGTGGCCAATCTAACCTTTGTCTTTGTTAACTTTTTCTTCACTTTTGGCGAAGTTAAGCCAAAGACTGCTATTTTAGTGAACAGCGAAATTCGAGGGCATAAGCACAAAAGTATGAAAAACGGGCCAAAACGAAGCAAAACTAACGGGACTTTTACGTTTTTCTAATGTTTATATTCCATTTTACAAAACTAAAGTCCAAGAATTGAATCTATAAAAAGGAATCTGAAAAAATATTGAAATCTCTGTTATCATCTACTGCACTCCTATTTTCGTGAACACAGCTGTATATATATATATATATACAGTTATATATATATATATATATATATATAATATATATTAAACAATATATATATATATATATATATATATATATATATATATAAAATATATATTAAACAATATATATATATATAGTGCTAAACATAAGTCTTCAAATATTTTGCATGCTGTTGAATGAACCACCCCTAGAAAAAATAGTGTATGTGGTTACGTCCATTATCGGCGCGGGAAATCGGTAAAAAGCAGTGTTTTTTTCTTTACAATTTGTCATCTTGTATCCAAAATTGACAAGCACGTTAATCTTGTTCTCTTCTAAAAATCTAAGAATAATTATGTATGTATATTCGCAAATTTGGGACATATCCAAAACGGAAGAAATTGTTTCTATATCCCCACCCCTCTAGTTTTAAATTAAATTAAACAATAAAACTTAATACTCCTCTATCTTATTTTAGGCGTAAACTCAGCTATCATTCGAGGTATATGTAAAGTGATTGGAACAACGATATCAAAGTACAAGGATGCTCCCTCACAGCTACTAGTTCGAAAATTGATTTGTGATTTAACAACCTCCCATCATGACTTAACTATAGAGCATATGCTAGCTGTTATTAAAACGCTTTTGCTGAAGGAATTTCCACAAACACCTGCTCATAAGTCATGTAGATCTGCTGTTGTAGCCTTAGGATGGATTTGCTTACTATTAAAAAATACAAACAAAGAATCAAATATTTATAAAACAGAAAAGTTGAGGTTATTTGAATACCAGT
This sequence comes from Drosophila gaucha, assembly GCA_035045545.1. Classification (NCBI taxonomy): domain Eukaryota; kingdom Metazoa; phylum Arthropoda; class Insecta; order Diptera; family Drosophilidae; genus Drosophila; species Drosophila gaucha. The sequence continues at coordinate 116,305 of JAWNOY010000010.1, forward strand.
CCAGGTTGTATCAAACAACGTTACTTGCCCAAAATACACGTGTCACAGAAGCAGCTACCAAAATACTGTATGATTTGTGGGAAAACAATAATATTTTTCAAGACACGATGACTTCATTATTTCAAATGGATGCAAACACGAATGTTACAATAATGATAATGACAATGATACGATTTGAAACCGAACACAGCCAATTGAATATACTGAAAATATATAAGATTCAAGCTGTAGAATACTTTGTAAAAAGTATGATATTATGCAAGTCGAAGCCGGAAAACTCTTTAATATCTGTTTGTCAACCATTATTATCAACACTTAATAATTCTGAATTTTCACAATATATCTATAACGATTTACAAAAGTCCATGCTGCGCAGTCCCGAAAATACTTTGGAGAGCGTTGGGTTGATTTTTAATCTGATGAACATTGATTGTAGCCCTTACGCGTGTCAAATTGCAACTGTCTTAATTAAAAACTTATACAGCAAAGGAGAAGTTGCTCGCAGTGAATCCTTACAATCACTGAAAAGTCTATCACAAAAATGCTCGGATGCCAATGTTATAAAAAAATTGTTGGAACTTATTTTCTCTATTTTAAATGGATCTGATGGGAAAATTAATGTTGTAGAGCATAGAATAAAATTATTGCAGGTAAATTTATTTATATAATTTTATATTTATGTTTGCTAACATTATTTGTATACCCTTGCCAAAAAAAAAATATGTCATCTTTGATTATGAAGTATATATATATTTTTATTCTTGATCAGTATGAAGAGTCGAGTTGATTTGCCATGTCTGTCTGTGTGGATCAACGCAATTTCCTCCGAGACTATTAAAGCTACATTTTACTACAGGCATTGTATATCTCGAAATCATCCGGATTTGACGACAGTATTCTATAGCTCCCATAGGATATATCGCTTTCAAGAATTGTTTTAGTAGGGATAAGTTCAGAGCAATTGAAGTCTAGCACTTTACATTTTGAGTATATTCTCGTGTATCCCATCCGTACAAAAAGTTATAGTATATAAAGCTACCAAATTTGGGGGCTTGGCAAATCCAGTAAACCTTTACCTACTACAATCTCAGAGCTACAAGATCGATGAAAAAGTTAAATATATATAAGAGACGGATATGTATGACTTTTAGTCAATCTTTAAAAGAGGCCTACAGTAACATATATGTCAAATTTTCGGGCTCTAGCTATAAAACTTTGAAAGATAGTTTTTCCGATTTGCCATGTTCTAATTGGCATAGCTATATATATTATGTCTTTTTTTTCTGAATACTAAATAAACCTCCCGGTTAGCCACGCACTTAGAGCACTAAAACTGTCCGATCCGGGTGATTTCGAGTTATACAATGTGCTGCAGACATTGCAGCCTGTGTACAAAATTTCAACACTAGTTTTCAAGTCTCGAAGGAGTTTGCGTTGATCAGCTCGTCTTGCTGATCAAGAATATATATCGAAACGTATTTCAAATACTAGGGAGTTCGGATTTCGCATACACATTTCAATGTCAATATTATGTACTAAAAATTTCATTAAGAAAATACAACTAGAACCTAAGTTATTTAACAATCAATTTCTCATACTGCTGCCCAGAATAAAGCCCAAGCGCAGCAGCTAAATCATCCACGCAGAAAGCTTCGCGCATGCTTGTGTGTGCATGTATATGTGTGCGTTTGTGTGTGTACGCAGAGGGTTATAAGAAAACTGTACACGTAGGTACTTCTATATTATTTTCAGATTAAGTTTGTTTCATAACATTAATACCTTGTATATAATTTCAGTTATTTAAGCATATCTTCATGTCTTAGGGTCTTGATTTATATAGTATACACAGAAAACTACTCTTAGGGTTTTTGTGTATAGTGTATATAAGCTATATATTTTAAATATTTTCTTATAAACTTTTTTTTCTATTTTTAGGGAGCTGGGTATTTAAGCTACAACAACGTAGATGAAAAAGATTTGCACGAAATATTAAACATAGCTGTGGATCTATTTTGCAAGGCGCTTGACATTGAATCACAGGAAAAAGTGATATGCTGTACATTGGAAATGTTTGCGTTGTGGTGCGGAAGGTTTCAGAACGAGGTACCCAGTGTAATTATAAACATTTTTAAAACTGGCATAGAACATAAAAACACAACTCAAGCTATTCGACAAAGCTACCTTGAATGGTTGCTTTCATCAATACAGAATGCTGATGTCAAAAACACAGAGAATATAGTTCCAACATTGTATACGTTATATTCAAAAGCACTACAAAATTCTTCTCAGTTATCAAACATATCGGAGGCAGCATGTATTGCCTGTCTCTTGCTAATTTTAGAAGTACCATCTGAGTTATATTCTTTCTTCTGGAACTCCATATTTGATATGAGTAAGCAATATTTTTTCAATGAAAAGTTATTAGCTACAGCAACAGCCGAAACTTTATGCCACATTTCATTTATAGCCAAGGTCTTATTCAAATCATATTTAGATCAAATTAAAGGTCCGATAGAACCAATGCACAAGGCACTACTTAATAATTTATGTAGCTTTACACTTAAAGTAAGAACTTATACAAAAGCACAAATTGAAGAAATCACAAAAAGTTCTGATGGCGTTGATTTTGTTAAACTTGCTCTTAAAGAGTATGGTAAACTTATAAATTCATTAAAATCTCAAAATGAATCAGACAATTGTAACGAGCACGTGGGTAGTCAAGTATTTGTAGATGCATTAGAAGTGCTATGTGGCTTACAAAATGTCTCTCACGAAGATTCGCTCGAGCTAACTCTCTTACTTTTAGAAATTGCTAATTATCCTACAATATTATCCAATAGTCCAACCTTTTGGGAAACCACGATACAGCACAATTTTGAGTTAAATCCTGAGCAGTTTATTGCAAAAAATAGCAGGCAAATTATTGAAAAATATATAGATAATTTTAAAATATCCCCAGTTTATGAAAATATTATTTCTTCAATAGTACGAATAAACCCACACACAATAGTACCCCCAATAATAAATCACATTAAAATGTTTCTAAGTGCTGACAGAAATTTCTCCGTAAGTAATGAAGAATTTTTTATATTCATAACTCCAGAAGGAGAGTTGTATGATAAAAGTGTAATTCCTCATGTAGACTCACAATATAAAACTATTGGCGTAAAACGTGAAAATAAAGTTTACAGCTATAAAGAACAGCTGGAAGAAATTCAACTTCGTCGTGAAATTGACGAAAAGCGACAAAAAGAAGGTAAATCCAAGACTGTAAAACTGACTCAGAAACAGCAAGAACTAATTAAAAATCAGACAGAGAAAGAAATGCGTATAAAACTGCGTGTTCAAGAGATGCATGATAAATTAATGTCTGTAATAAGTTTGCTCAAAGCTTCTTGCTCCGGGAATGAGAAATATATTGCATTAAATTTTTACACATTATTAGATGATATTTTACGAGCCACCTATAGCCCTTTAAGTGCTGAACCTCTGACAGATCTTTACTATTTCTTACATAAAATGTGTTTTAAGACTCATTCAGAATTGGGCCGCTCTATTTCCATTGCAACAATCAGACTTCAAAAGCCATCTTGTACTTTAAAAGATGAATGGAATGCCGAAAATATTGATCAAAGTATTATCGATATAATAACAAATCTTAACAAACACGTAATTATAAACTCAAACATGTTGGATTCACAATCTTTTTCATATGCATTTGAATTTCTTAAACGTGCCATTACTTATTTTAATAATAACGCAAACGAGGAAATAATATTAATAAGTATAAAATTAATCGAAGTCCACGTTAAAATTGAAAATACATCTACAGTTAACTCCAACAATCCAAACTACTTTCCAAGACTCGGTATGTTTCGCACGTTACTGTATTTGATGCAAAACAATTCTACACACATCCAAACTGAAGCCGTAAACGCTCTTTTAGAGGTGGCAACTGTTTCATCTGGCGGAAAATCAATTTGTACGCCAGATAATCATATAATTGAATTGTTTTTGGATAGCTTGCAAAGTAAAAGCGATACTATAAGGGATGTAGCGTTACGTGCAATCAAAATCATGATTAACTCAATAGTTGATTATGCAAAAACTGATACTGATTTGAAGAAATTAATAATGTCTAGATTGTGGATAGCAAAATTCGATATTTCGTCGGATATAAGACAACTTGCAGCCGATATTTGGGACACCACTAACTTTCCTTATCCAGAATTCAATGACATTATTTGTGATATTACACATTCAGAACTCTGTATACAAAAAGCATCCGCGGAGTCTTTAATACCAATAATAGTAAGTGATAGCAGTTTAATAAAATCTGGATTAATGAAAATGTTAGATATTTACAATGAAAAACTTACTTTGATTCCTCCAAAAGTTGATAAGTTCGATCGGGAAATAGAACCTGCCTCTGATCAATGGAAGCCTCGAAGAGGTGTCGCAATTGCTATATCTCAAATTGCACAATTTTTATCTATTGAAGATATAAATTATTTAATGCAGTTTATGGTATCTCATGGTCTTGGTGACCGAGAGGAAATTGTTCATAAAGAAATGTTAGCTGCTGCATTAAAAATAGTTGACTTACATGGAAAGGAGACAATTGTGAGCTTACTACCGGTTTTTGAAGAATTTCTAGACAAAGCTCCAAAGTCACAAAGTTACGATAATATTCGTCAGGCGGTTGTAATACTGATGGGTTCTTTGGCTAGGCATTTGGAAAAAGAAGATAAAAGAATTGATCCTATAGTCAAACGATTAATAACTGCTTTGTCTACACCATCTCAACAAGTTCAGGAAGCAGTATCAAATTGTCTACCACATCTTATGCCGTCTGTGAAGGACGAAGCTCCAGGCATGGTCAAAAAACTTTTACATTCATTGGCTAAATCTGATAAATACGGAGAAAGAAGAGGTGCTGCATACGGGATAGCTGGCATTGTAAAGGGTCTTGGAATCCTGTCGCTTAAGCAGTTGGATATAATGTCAAAGCTAACGTCTTATATACAAGATAAAAAAAATTACAGATGTCGTGAGGGAGCTCTATTTGCGTTTGAAATTTTATGTACTACACTTGGTCGCTTATTTGAGCCATATATAGTACATGTCTTACCTCATTTATTACAGTGCTTTGGGGATTCTTCCCAATACGTTCGACAAGCTGCTGATGATACTGCGAAGGTTGTTATGGGGAAGCTTTCTGCTCATGGAGTTAAATTAGTGCTACCATCGCTTTTACAAGCTTTGGATGAAGATTCCTGGAGAACAAAAACCGCTTCTGTTGAGTTATTAGGTGCGATGGCATTCTGCGCTCCAAAACAGTTATCTTCTTGTTTGCCTAGTATAGTTCCAAAATTAATTGAAGTTCTTGGTGATTCCCATACGAAAGTACAAGAAGCTGGTGCAGATGCTCTTAAGGTAATAGGATCCGTTATAAAAAATCCAGAAATTCAGGCTATTGTTCCTGTTTTGCTAAAAGCATTAGAAGATCCTTCTAACAATACATCAGCCTGCCTTCAAAGCTTGTTGAAAACTAAATTTATTCATTTTATTGATGCCCCTTCTTTAGCTCTTATTATGCCGGTAGTTCAAAGAGCATTTATGGATCGATCAACAGAAACAAGAAAAATGGCTGCTCAAATTATCGGAAATATGTACTCACTTACAGATCAAAAGGATTTGACACCATATCTTCCAAGTATAATTCCTGGCTTAAAATCTTCATTGCTCGATCCAGTCCCCGAAGTTAGAGCAGTATCTGCTCGTGCTTTAGGTGCAATGGTTAAAGGAATGGGTGAAACCTCATTTGAAGACCTACTTCCATGGTTGATGCAAACTTTAACTTCAGAATCTAGTAGTGTTGACCGAAGTGGCGCAGCTCAAGGACTTTCTGAAGTAGTTGGAGGACTAGGGGTGGAAAAAATGCATAAGCTTATGCCAGAAATAATTTCTACTGCAGAACGAACTGATATTGCTCCACATGTAAAAGATGGATACATAATGATGTTCATATATATGCCAGGTGCATTTCCTGAAGAATTTACACCGTACATTGGTCAAATAATTAATCCAATCCTTAAGGCATTGGCAGATGAAAGCGAATATGTACGTGACACAGCTCTCAAAGCTGGGCAACGGATTGTTAATTTATATGCAGAAACTGCGGTGGCGCTGTTGCTGCCTGAGTTAGAAAAGGGCTTATTTGACGAGAATTGGCGAATACGATATAGCTCCGTTCAATTGCTCGGAGACTTGTTATATCGCATTTCTGGTGTGTCTGGAAAAATGACTACTGAAACGGCCAGTGAGGATGATAATTTTGGAACCGAACAGTCACACACTGCTATAATTCGATTCCTAGGTGATGAACGACGTAATAGAGTTTTGTCTGGACTTTATATGGGTAGAAGTGACGTATCTTTAATGGTCCGCCAATCGGCGCTTCATGTTTGGAAAATAGTTGTTACAAACACACCCAGAACATTAAGAGAGATATTGCCAACATTATTCGGATTGTTGCTAGGTTGCTTAGCAAGTACAAGCTACGATAAACGGCAAGTCGCTGCAAGAACATTAGGAGATCTAGTAAGGAAACTTGGTGAACGAGTTTTACCTGAAATAATTCCTATACTAGAAAGTGGATTAAATTCAGAACATCCAGATCAAAGGCAAGGTGTTTGCATTGGCTTATCCGAAATAATGGCATCAACGTCCAAAGAAATGGTTCTAACATTTGTACACAGCCTGGTTCCCACCGTACGTAAAGCCTTAACAGATCCTTTGCCGGAAGTGCGAGTGGCAGCCGCAAAGACGTTTGAATCGTTGCATAGCACTGTAGGCTCACGGGCACTGGATGATATTCTTCCTTTTATGTTAGAAGGGCTCTCAGACCCTGATCCTTTGGTTGCTGAGAATACATTAGATGGGCTGCGCCAAGTAATGTCTATAAAATCTCGAGTTGTGTTACCCTACTTGGTACCACAGTTAACCGCACAACCAGTTAACACAAAAGCTTTATCTATATTAGTTTCTGTTGCTGGTGATGCTTTAACAAAATACCTACCAAAAATTTTATCCGCGTTATTAGAAACTTTGTCACAATCTTATGGGTCTGTCAATGAAACACAAGAATTGGAGTACTGCCAGACTGTAATTTTATCTGTGACAGATGAGGTTGGCGTACGAACTATAATGGATACACTTATGGTTTCTGCAAAGTCAGAAAACGTGTGTACTCGTAAATCGTCTGCTAGCTTGCTTGCAGCTTTTTGTATTCACTCACCTGGAGATTATTCTCAATATATTCCTCAACTTCTTCGTTGCTTACTGCGTTTAATGGCCGATACAGACAAGGTTATAATTCAGAACGCTTGGGAAGCTTTAAATGCTGTAATAAAAGGGTTAACTCCAACTGATCAAATTGGGTACGTAACCGATCTTCGTCAAGCAGTACGGTTTGCGGCCAGTGAACTAAAGGAAGCAGAGTTGCCAGGTTTTTGCCTACCAAAGGGAATAACGCCTTTATTGCCTGTTTTTCGAGAAGCTATTTTAAATGGGTTACCTGAAGAAAAAGAAAATGCAGCTCAAGGCCTTGGTGAAGTTATTTTTCTAACAAGTGCAAATTCATTGCAGCCATCTGTCGTTCATATAACTGGACCATTGATTCGAATATTAGGAGATCGGTTTAACTCTGGCGTTAAAGCAGCTGTTTTAGAGACATTAGCAATTTTGCTCAACAAAGTTGGTGTTATACTAAAACAATTTTTACCACAACTGCAAACAACTTTTCTGAAAGCCTTACATGATCAAAATAGAAACGTTCGAATGAAAGCGGGTAAAGCACTATCAGAATTAGTTGCTATTCACTCTAGGGCCGATCCATTGTTCATTGAAATTCACAATGGTATAAAAAGTTCGGATGATTCTTCAGTGAGAGAAACAATGTTGCATGCACTTCGTAGTATTATTAGTCCATCGGGAGATAAAATGTCTGAGCAAATAAAAAAACAAATTTTTTCAACATTAATTGGTCTAATTGGACATCAAGAGGATACTACTAGAAATGCAGTCGGTGGTTGTTTAGGTGCTATGATAAAATATATGCCATCAGTCCAAGTTTCTGATTTGTTAAATAATTGCATATTTGCAGACCATTCTGAAGATTCATTTACAAAACATGGCTACACAATTGTTCTCTTTGTTGCTTTAAAAGAGTGTCCTAAGGAAGTGTTAACTGAAATCTTCTATGATAAAATAATTGGAAACATATTAGTAAATATCACTTCTGAAAAAGTACCCATTGCTTGTAATGCTGTTCGAGCTGCAACATATCTTTTAGAATACAAACTTGTTGAAGGAGATGATCCTCCAAACAGTCTTATAGTGGCACTAGCTAGAGCAATGAACCATAACTGCAATGACGTGAAACAGCTAGTTGCAAAGAGTTGCATCCATCTTTCTAAAAATCTTTGTCCTGATCAAATACATGTAGATGTATTAAAAATTTTAGTTCCAACGTTAGTTAATGGCACTAAAGAGAAAAATGGCTATGTTAAGTCAAACTCAGAATTAGCACTAATATCTATACTGAGGTTAAGATCTGATGAGACAATGTATAAAAAAACATGTGAAGTCTTAGAAACAGGAGCTAAAGACTCTTTAAATGACGTAGTAACAAAAATTTTAAAAAGGGTCGTAGCTCATGCAGTTGTAAGGGAAGAAGACTTAGATGACACGCTACAAACCTGAATATATAATATAATAAGTACTAAAAAAATTGTTTGGAATGTGAGAAAATGTATAAATCAAAATTGTCATCTAATAAAATAAAGGAATTGTTTTTCATTTGAGCATTGTATTGATACCAATTAATTATAAACCCGATTTGAGTTGAGCCCGGATTTTTCAACTTCCATCAACCTATGCTTATATCAGTTGTGAGAAGAACAGCAGAACCAGAACCAATAAAATTGTTCTATAATTTTAAGTATGAATTTATGTATTTTGGAAATGTATATAAATATAAAACATATAATTTAATATAATAAACAATTGTATAATAAATGTAGTAGTTTTATTAAAAATGGTACAAACAAGTCATGGATCAAGGTAATCATTACAAAAAGAAGTAAGAACGCTCTAGTCGGGTCTGCCCAACTAGCAGATCCCCTGAACCAAGTCCGAAGTGGTGTTTTAACCAATCTAGCTTACATATTTTATCTATACATATTACCCTCTGCGCGCGCACACACACACGCACATATACACAAGCACGCGCCGCTTAATTCTTAAATGATAAAGCGGCTACGCTTGGGCAGCAATATGAGAAATTGATTGTTAAATAACTTCGGTTCTAGATGCACTTTCTCAATGAAATTGTCAGGACATAATATTAACAACCAAAGGTGTATATATGCGAAATCCCAACTCCCTAGTATTTGAAATACGTTTTTCCACTTTTGGGGGTAATGGGGGCAGGTATCCAAAATTTTTTTTTTACTGTATTTTCATCACATTAACATACATAGTCAATTTGGTGTCTCTAGCTATTATGGTCTTCATGTTATAGCTTAAACACAAAGTCAAAATATCGAATGTTATCGATAATAAGGAAATAGGATGAGTAGTCGAGAAAAAAGTTGGACTAAGACTTAAATTTTGGAATATATACGTGTTTCCCATCCCCATACAAAAGGATATATCATACATAGCAACGCTTATTTGAAGCGTGGCAAATCGGAAAAACTATATATTCTAAGGCTTTAGAGCTAGAACATCGAAGTTTGGCAAGTAGACTATTGTTGCCCACCTCCACTTAAGATCGATCAAAAGTTATACATCCACGCCAACTAGGGGCGTGGCAAATCGAGAAGTCTATCTAGTATTTAACATAAGCCCTCTAATATTTTGGGCGCTGTTAAAGCCTGAGACTTGAAATTTTAAACATTTATATGCATATCTTCTACAGTTTCGGCATGGCCGAAGTTATCCCTCTAGTTTTTATCTATAGTGCATAATGTTTAAGGTGATTTCTTTATTGTAATTCAACAAAAGCCAAAACTTCATACAAAAATTTAAAGTATTAAATAAAAAATTTTTTAAATTTGGGGTACCAATACTTAACCATTTGAATATGACATGCTCGTGAATCGATATTTTTGGTTGGAAACGCGAATTCAGGAAATAATGGTTTTGTTGAAAAGTAAAAAGTAAGTAACAAAATAAGGAGCGTGACAGACCCCACTATAGACTACATATGTATGTAAATTCTTGATTGGGATCAACGGCCAAGTCGATTTATCCCTGTCCGTCTGACTGCCCGTCCGTATGTATAAACGGGCTGATCCCGGTGCTAAGACTCAAGACTTTCCGACTACGAGATCCCCTGAACTAAGGTCCGAAGTGAGGTTTCAAGCAATCTAGCTTGCATCTTTTATCTTTACATATTAACTTCGGCGCACACACACCCACACGCACACAAGTACGTGCTCCGATTACTGATTAATTTGTTTAGTTGCTGCGCTTGGGCAGCATTATGACAAATTAAATTACGTCTAGATGTAGTTTACCAATGAAATTATCAGAACATAATATTGACATTCATTTGTGTATAGTATGTATATAATAGCTCAAGTATTTACTATTTGAAATCAGTTTTTACAGTTTTGGGCTAATGGTGCAGATTTAAAATTTTAAATATTCACAATGAGTATTTTCATCACAGAAACCTACATAGTAAATTTGGTGTCTCTAGCTATTATGGTTTTTAAGTTATAACTTAAAAACAAAAACAAAATATCGATTGTTAGCGATAATAAGGAAATAGAATGAGTTATCGAAAGAAAGAAATAAACCTGTACTGCGTATTGTATATAAGAATAAATATTAAAAATTGTATCAGTGTATTCTCACACATGTTACAAAAACGGTATATTAATTGTGGTAAAAAATTTCCAACGCTCAGAAGGAAGCATCTCAAACTATATAAAGTATTTATAAGTTGATTTAGCCATGTCCGTCTGTCTGGATCTATCTGTATATTCTAATGAATGCCACCCCCATACAAAAACATATAGTTTATATATGTACGCCCAATATGGTCATAACAAATCGGGAAGTCTATAAAAATCCTTGACTCTTGACTCTTAAAATATATATTTGTATGAAGCACCCCTATATAATAAGATATAGTATATATAGCTAGGCACGTTAGGGGCATGCCAAATCGGTGAAAACTGTATGTTCTACAGTTTTACACTTAGAGACGCAAAAATTGACAAATATGTTAGGCTCGACTGGTTCCACCAAATCATGATTCTAACGAATCATAATCAAAGGCCAATATGCCAAATGCGCCAATATTTCTATACCCTGAGCCCATCGAAAACGGGATTTTAGGGTTTAATGGTTTTGTGACAATGTATGTATAAAGTATGTATAAGTTAACAAGTAACCCTCGCGCTTATGTATTAAGTATCCCTCGCCGCGCTGCAACGGTCAACGGCTGTAACTAGATACTCTTGGTATGTCGCAAGAGTGCCTCGTTGTCGCTCACGATTATGCTGAGTCGGCTTGCCGACCATGACTTTGTAGCGTGTTGTTTAGATTTTAAGCTTTACATATTCTTTTTTTTTTAGTTTTAAGTGAACAATTATTGTATTTTGAATTCAGTTTTGTAAAAGCATCAAGAGAGCATAGTCAATAATAATACAAGCTCCGGCATAGCCGTTAATACATATATTTTTCATTTCACTGAGCCACAACGCCAACAATAAAGGAGAGCATTAGCTACACCAACCTAATCAACAGCAGGATAACACCTGCATCAACACCACTCATCAACCCGCAGCGAGACGACTGTAAGGACGCTACGCACTGGAATAATTAATTTATATGTACACGGGCAAGTGAGAGTGTTTACTGGGACGTCCCAAAAATATTTCTTATTGCTTAGTGAAGATTTTGAGAGAGGGACCAGCAGCGAATACGAATACAAAAAGCGAATACGTGGCAAAAAACTTTGTACAAGATGTCCCACCTGTATATATATATATATATTACTAAACTGTTGCATTTCCGAAGTTAGCCCATCCCTCTAGGTTTTTAATGCTTTCAATTTTCCATTTTGTTAAATAACACATAATAATGACATGACCTTTAATTTAGAATTAAAATTAGGGCTCCAACAAGCTTAATTTGGAAAATCAGGTTAAGTTGCTTTTTGGGAAATTCTAGTTAACAAAATTGTTATTATTTAGTGTATGTTATCTATTCACAAGCCACATGCAAGGTAAGAGGTTGTTGATTTATGCGAGCAAAGTTAATATACGAGATAAATAAAACAAGTAAGAAAGCTCGGGTCTGCCCGACTACAAGATCCCCTGAACCAAGTCCGAGCTGATGTTTTAAACAACCTAGCTTACATCTTTTATCTATACATATTACCCTCCGCACGCACATAAACACGAACACATCTACACATACAATAGAATAAAATAGAAAATGTATTTTATTTACAAAAAGCTAAATGCAAAATTTGGTAATTGTAGCTAAAAATATGTAAAATGGTCAAAAAACGATAACGTTTTAAATCTATATCATTGAAACGGCAAATTAAATCGAATATCTAAAACAAACTCGATATGCGCGCTGTATAAACAGACCATCATGCAAAATTTCAAGTCTCTAGCTCTTATATGTTCCGAGATCGACGCGTTCATACATACGGACAGACGGACGGACAGGGCTAAATCGACTCAGGTCGTCACCCTGATCAAGAATATATATACTTTATGGGGCCTGCCACGCCTCCTTCTGCCTGTTACATACTTTGAGGAATAACTTAAAAGAGCACATGAGTAATGCTCCGAGCGAGTTTTTTTGTTAAAAGAAAGAGTGACCGACCCCATGAAGTATACATATTCGTGATCACAGTCAACAGCTTAGCTTTCAGATAAATATCACTACCGCCACAGTAAATTGATTTGAGAGTAACAATCTGTTGGTCAACTGTCCAAATGCTCACAACAGTGACTGCAGCTACCAATAAGAAGACAGAAGCAATAGCGACTGAACCATCCGCCAGGCCCAGAAATCAATTTCGGCCACAATTTGAGAATTATAAGACAGTTGGAGTTACTACTCTAAAAGGAACTCGCTACGGAGGACGTCCGCGGAAATTAATGCCAAGCTGTAAGACAATAATCCGATTTAAGAAATGTGGGAACCCCGCCAACGTCGCTGCTGCAACACACTCCACATAACAAACCATCAGGAGCGTAAATAGGTGATACTTAGCATGCAACAAAGTAATTTTCATCATTTCAATCTTTTGGTTTGTCAATCAATCAGTGCGAAAGGTTTAGTTGAGGCAAACGCGTTAAAAATAAACTAGTTGTAAATGTGTTATTTCAAACGTTATTTTTATTGTTAAATATATCTATATTTGAAAAATTAAATTTTTTATAGTCGTATTTAAATACGGTCGACTAACCCATTCAGTATCAACAGCTTTTATATTTTCTAATGTTCCAAGCTTAATCTGATATAGCTTTAGTTGAAATCTGGGTCCAACTTCTGTTAATTTTATTTCTTTATTTACATATTTATATTGATGATGTCTGAATGAAATTTTGTCCTCATTGTTAATAAAAGAGATTATTCTTTCTGACTTTTCTTTTGGTACCGGGAACAAATGTTTTAAGATATTTACGGTTCTTATGCCAATGTTGCTTTTAAAATTACTGAAAATTAAATGTGGCTTTTGTTCACTCATAGGTCCAATATCCAGGAAATAATGGTTTTGTTGAAAAGTAAAAAGTAAGTAACAAAATAAGGGCGTGACAGACCCCACTATGGACTACATATGTATGTAAATTCTTGATTGGGATCAACGGCCAAGTCGATTTATCCCTGTCCGTCTGACTGCCCGTCCGTATGTATAAACGGGCTGATCTCGGTGCTAATAAGACTCAAGACTTTCCGACTACGAGATCCCCTGAACTGCATCTTTTATCTTTACATATTAACTTCGGCGCACACACACCAACACGCACACAAGTACGTGCTCCGATTACTGCTTAATTTGTTTACTTGCTGCGCTTGGGCAGCATTATGACAAATTAAATTACGTCTAGATGTAGTTTACCAATGAAATTATCAGAACATAATATTGACATTCATTTGTGTATAGTATGTATATAATAGCTCAAGTATTTACTATTTGAAATCAGTTTTTACAGTTTTGGGCTAATGGTGCAGATTTAAAATTTTAAATATTCACAATGAGTATTTTCATCACAGAAACCTACATAGTAAATTTGGTGTCTCTAGCTATTATGGTTTTTAAGTTATAACTTAAAAACAAAAACAAAATATCGATTGTTAGCGATAATAAGGAAATAGAATGAGTTATCGAAAGAAAGAAATAAACCTGTACTGCGTATTGTATATAAGAATAAATATTAAAAATTGTATCAGTGTATTCTCACACATGTTACAAAAACGGTATATTAATTGTGGTAAAAAATTTGCAACGCTCAGAAGGAAGCATCTCAAACTATATAAAGTATTTATAAGTTGATTTAGCCATGTCCGTCTGTCTGGATCTATCTGTTTATTCTAATGAATGCCACCCCCATACAAAAACATATAGTTTATATATGTACGCCCAATATGGTCATAACAAATCGGGAAGTCTATAAAAATCCTTGACTCTTGACTCTCAAAATATATATTTGTATGAAGCACCCCTATATAATAAGATATAGTATATATAGCTAGGCACGTTAGGGGCATGCCAAATCGGTGAAAACTGTATGTTCTACAGTTTTACACTTAGAGACGCAAAAATTGACAAATATGTTAGGCTCGACTGGTTCCACCAAATCATGATTCTAACGAATCATAATCAAAGGCCAATATGCCAAATGCGCCAATATTTCTATACCCTGAGCCCATCGAAAACGGGATTTTAGGGTTTAATGGTTTTGTGACAATGTATGTATAAAGTATGTATAAGTTAACAAGTAACCCTCGCGCTTATGTATTCAGAGTCCCTCGCCGCGCTGCAACGGTCATCGGCTGTAACTAGATACTCTTGGTATGTCGGAAGAGTGCCTCGTTGTCGCTCACGATTATGCTGAGTCGGCTTGCCGACCATGACTTTGTAGCGTGTTGTTTAGATTTTAAGCTTTGCATATTCTTTTTTTTTTAGTTTTAAGTGAACAATTATTGTACTTTTAATTCAGCTTTTTAAAAGCATCAAGAGAGCATAGTCAATAATAATACAAGCTCCGGCATAATACATATATTTTTCATTTCACTGAGCCACAACGCCAACAATAAAGGAGAGCCTTAGCTACCCCAACCTAATCAACAGCAGGATAACACCTGTATCTACACCACCCATCAACCCGCAGCGAGACGACTGTATGGACGCGACTCACGGGAATCCTTAATTGGCGCCCAACGTATATTGAACATAAGTTAGAAGCCCCACGCATACGAATTGTTCAAGCCATACAATGGCAGCTGCGTGCATTACCAGGCAGCAGCAAATCTTCGAAACAAAATCAAAGGTTCTGCAAGCACTCTGCTTGTCTCGCACAACACTGTGCTTAATTTTGATGCTATTATAGCACGCCTAGATTGCACGTACATATGCCGATAGATCATCATTACGTCTCCTGAGGCAGGGGCTAAAGATGGTTAGGCAGGGCGAACTAAGCTTAATGAATTACTACGATTTAGTAGGAAAAAAATTGACTTTAGTAACCAATAAAATCGTCATGTCCCATGACCACACAAGCGCTGACTTGCTTAATAGAGAAGTCAGATGCAATGCAAAATCCCTAAAATTTATTGTATTCCCAGCTCAACCAAAAGATCTGCCATTCACACTGGCGCTAGCCAGAGAGGCAGATGCGAGTATTGAGCGGAGCATTTTTTCGACTTCGTATGCCAAAGGTATCGAAGAGAGAACTCAAGCTTCAGAGTCAAATAAAAACCGCTCACAGTCTAAACAGGAAAAAACCTCCACTATTTCAAGTGTCAGCATAATAATGCTAACCAAGAACAAAACAAACAGTAAACTTGACACATCTGCAAAATTCAAGCAGCATACAGAATTTGGGAAAGCTCAGACCAATATAGTATCAGCTCAGTAAAGGCAGAACACGTCTGAACGCGTGTCAGGTCAAAGGCGTCAGCGTGTAAGCAACGTAGTACATAGCGCTTCCGACAGTCAGGAAGAAAGTTATGAAAAAGAAGCCATGGCCGCAGTTAATGATATTGAAAATGATAGCGAATCTGTATGGAGTAGCGAATCAGTAAATTTTTTAGGGAACGCTATCGGCTGCCAATCATCGAAAGACAGTTGGCTGGGAGAACTTTAAAAATCTTAATAGACACCGGCGCAGCAAAGAATTATGCGAAGCCCGTAAAGGAGCTACGTAACATAATTCCCGTCGACAGCCTTTTCACTGTGAGCTCAATACATGGCTCCAGAAAAATCCAAAGTAAATGCCTAATGAACATTTTTCGAAAGGTCTCCCCTTTCTTCTTACTAGAAACGTTAAGTACTTTTGATGCCATCATAGGCTTCGACCTGCTAACGCAGGCAGGAGTGACATTAAATCTGCAGAACAGCACTCTAGAATACCAAAATACATCTGAAAAATTGCTTTACCAATATTGTAATTGCGTAAATTTCACGGATGTAAACGACATAGTGGTACCGAATTCTGTCAAAAAAAGAGTTCAAGAAAGTTATACTAGAGAGAGTAAAAGTATTTTCGACCTCTAACAAGACATTGCCTTTTAACACCTCAGTCACCGCCACTATCCGTACAATTGATAACGAACCGGTATATTCAAAACTATACCCTCACCATATTGGAGTCGCAGATTTCGTAAATGACGAAATCAAGCAGCTACTGAAAGATGGCATAATTAGGCCATCAAGGTCCCCGTATAACAGCCCGACTTGGGTTGTCGACAAGAAAGGGAAAGATGCCAACGGCAATAAAAACAAACGGCTGGTTATCGACTTCAGGAAACTGAACGAGCGCACTATTGCCGATCGATACCCAATGCCATGCATACTCATGATTCTAGCGAACCTGGAAAAGGCAAAGTTTTTCGCAATCCTAGACTTAAAGCCGGGGTATCACCAAATTTACTTAGCGGAGCAAAACCGAGAAAAAACTTCATTTTCAGTAAATGGCGGGAAATTTAAATTCTGCCGCTTACCATTTGGCTTAAAAAATGCTGGAAGCATTTTTCAAAGAGCGATAGACGACTTTCTAAGAGAACAAATTGGGAAAATATGTTACGTCTATGTAGATGAAAAATGAAACCGACCATGTTAAGCACATCAATACAGTACTAAAGTGCCTAAGCGACGCTAACACGAGAGTCTCCCAAGAAAAAACCAAGTTTTTTAAAGAAAGCATCAAGTACTTGGGATTCATAGTAACTAGGGGAGGTTTTAAAACTGATCCCGAAAAAGTAAGAGCCATACAAGAATACAATCAGCATCCATTGCAAGACCACTGACAGACATACTGAAAGGCGAAACGGCTCAGTCAGTAAATTCAGGTCCAAAAATGTTACAGCTGAGTTTAATGAAATTCAACGCGAAGTCAGATGCCCTCTCCGACAGAACATAAATTCACTTCAAAACGATGTACACTCGGATGCCGCAACCATCCATAGCGAAACTTCGCTGACCTATACGGTCGAAACAACAGGCAAACCTTTAAATTGCTTCAGGAACCAAATCATCCTAGAAGAAGCACGATACCCATCAAAACGAAACTTCATACTTTTCGGCAACAAAACTCGATATCTAATAAACTTCACTGACAAAATACAGATATTCGAGACATATAAAGAAGCTATAAACTAAGAAGTTGTAAATGCAATACACTGCGATTTACCAACCTTTTCTAATTTCCAACACAATCTAGTGTTAAATTTTCCTGCAACCAAATTCTGGCACTGCAAGAATGTCGTAACAGACATCACAGACAAAAACGAACAGTTAGAAATAATAACTGCCGAACACAATCGTGCACACCGAGCAGCCCAAGAAAATACCAAAAATGACGAAACTGGCTAATGAAGTGGTCATAAATTGCAAAGTGTGCACCAAGGCAAAATATGATACACATCCCAAAAAACAAGAACTCGGAATAACACCAAATCCTTCATACGCCCGCGAAATGTTACACATTGACATTTTTTCCTCGGATATAAAAGAAAACAGTTCCTAACTTGCATCGACAAGTTTTCCAAGTTTGCGATCGTACAACCAGTAGCTTTTCGAACAATAGTCGATTTGAAAAAACCTATAATTCAACTGTTAAACTTGTTTCCAAACATCAGAACTATATACTGCGATAACGAGGCTGCATTCAATTCAGAAACAATAACATCGTTACTGAAAAACAATTATGGTATAGATATCGTAAATGCACCCCCGCTCCACACCATATCGAACGGCCAAGTGGAACGTTTCCACAGCACTTCAACAGAAATTGCTAGGTGTCTTAAAATTGACAAAAATATTGACGACACTACCGAATTAATCATGAGGGCGACAGTAGAATATAACAGGACAATGGACAAATGGACAGTCACAAATCAAAAGCCGATCGAAATCATTCACTCAGCTCCAAAAGAACTCCAGCAAGAAATTGAGAAGAAATTAACAAAGGCACAGCTTACTTCCGTTAACAGATGTAACCCGTCTAGGCAGAATAAGGTGTTCGAGGTGGGTGAAAAGGTTTTCTTAAAGAACAACAGGGAGTTTCTCAACACTGCTTGTCAAATGCAAACGTGCTTAAATTCTTGAAAAAAAAAAATTAAAACCTAAACTTTTGAATTGTGTCTATATTTTGCCTCTGCTGTGCGGTGGCGGTAACTTATTACGAAAATTATAACTAATAACGAAGTAATAAGCGGTGCTGCGTTTACCCCTCGCTCTGTGCCTTGCGCAAGCGGGAGGTGTCACCGATTGATTTCCCCTCAAATTAAGAAATTTGTTTTGTATGGAAAGCAACTCGTCAGCTCCACTGCAGCCACGTAAAGTGCTGGACTGCACACAAATAAAACTCATCACGGGAGAGTTACCCGCAGAAATTAGAAATAAGCTCATCAAGGACAGAGCTCAAAAAATGGCTGAACCTGCTGCTTCCGTCTGGACAACTGCAACGGATCCAGCTGCCTATCCTAGTGAGGAGACGATGGATATCTTTCCAGAGTTCTCAATAGTGCACGCGAAAAAGTTTCAAAAAAGGGGTCGCACATCCTACAATGACACCCCTAAAAAACCAGCGAAACAATTTAAAATCAATAACTATAACGTCAATACAAATCGTTTTGTCTCACTGGACATTGAAGAGGCTGCAGAATGCTGCAAAGATGCTGATCTGAGCTGCAACCATACCAATGGAACTGGCGCAGCTCAGCCAAATATTACAATAAAAGCATCATCCAAGCCTCCACCATTTGTGGTAACCAATGTTTATGATTTAAAATGCATGACTGACCTTATTGATAAAGTTGCTGACCCCAACAAATACGAGACAAAAGTATCCCAGAGCAACTTGGTACGGATATATGCCAAGGATGTGGAAACCTATCGCTTAATTCAAAAACTCTTCGATGCCACTGAGGTAGAATATCACAGCTACCAGCTTAAAGAGGACAAACCATATAAGATTGTGGTTAAAGGCCTTCACTTCTCAACGCTACATCAGCGTATAACTAGCGAGCTGAGCAACCTCGGACATAAAGTGTGTAATATTCACAATCCTAAAAACCGTAAAACTGGGGCACAAATGAACATGTTCTTTATAAATGTTGTCCATGCCAAAAATAATAGCGAGCTACATGAAATAAAATTGTTTTGCAAACAAAGGGTTACAATTGAAGCGTACCGCAAGCAATCTGAAATTTCTCAATGCCATAGATGCCAGCAGTATGGACACACTGCAAAATTTTGCCGTAAACAGCATGTGTGCGTTAAGTGCGCTGGCTCCCACAAAACAGTCGACTGCACAAGACCCCAAGATGAGCCAGCAATTTGTGCTCATTGTGGAAAGAACCATCCAGTCAACTACAAGGGCTGCCTTCATTTCCAAAATATGGTGAAGAAAGGCTTGGTAAACAGGCCCAAAGTGACTAAATCACAACCTGCTCATAGTCAGAACTATTACAACCAGATTCAGGAGAGAAGTATGCAGAATGCTCCAGGTATTTCTTATGCTGCAGTTGCCCGTGGGACGAGCCAGCGCGATGAGACTAAACAGCCAGCGCAAAGACGTTTGAATTTGCAGCAGAGGACTCTCAACAAGCAACAGTACCAAGAGCAGGCACCTCAATTACCTACAGGAGAATACAACAGCTTAAGCGAATCCATTCGGATGTTAAATACATCCATCAATAAACTTATGGAAATGCAGCAACAGGTCCTGCATTTGTTAACTGTGGTGCTATCTAAATGAACTCCTTAAAAGTTCTTATATGGAACGCCAATGGCGTTGCCAATAAAACAAACAAGCTTGAGCTGTTTGTGAACACGAAGAATATAGACATTGTCCTGGTTTGTGAAACCAAGATGAACAATGGAGTTTCTCCTAAGCTGCATGGCTTTTCTTCATATGCGTCAAACCAAACATTTTACAGAGGTCGTAAAGGTGGTGTTGCTGTAATGATAAGGTCTGATATTTGCCATTTTCCCCAATGTGAATCGGTTACCCCTGAATATCAGCTATGTGTAGTCCGCGTGAGCACCAACATTGGTGATATAAATATTGGCGCTATCTACTGTCCTCCCGCTCCAGCTCAACTGACTGCCCTTGACTTCGCTAACATCTGCAGCATGGCAGGAGGACGGTTCCTGCTTGGTGGCGACTGGAACGCAAGACATTGGCTTTGGGGCGACCGAATGGCTAACCATAGGGGACTCGAACTTGCCAACTTCCTCTCATCTGGTAGTATAGAAATTTTGGCCACTGGATCCCCCACCAGACACCCTACTAGAAGAGGTGGCACGGCATCGTGCCTGGACTTTGCCCTTTATAATGGTATTCCAGATCAACTTCTGAAGATCACTGATTCGTGGGACTTAAATTCGGATCATCTTGCGTTGGTAGTGGAGATTAATCTGGATGTAACGCTTTCGCGACAGGAGCCTAAACTCATCTCTAGCTACACAAACATTGCTGTTTTTCATCAAAAATTAGAAGAGGAACTAGATTTAAATTTGGAGCTTACATCTGGTCAAGATATTGAGAAGAACCCAGCACCCACTTGACAGAGCCGCATATTATCAGGCTGCTTATGCGCTGAAAGAGGCGCTTCGACTAAAAAGGGCTGAATTCTTCGAGAGCAGGCTGAAAAAGATGGACTACACCGCAGATACCAACTATTCGCTTTGGAAGGCTACAAAGGCTACAAAGAGGCAGCCGTTAAGACAGGTGCCAATAAAAGGGCCAAATGGTGAAGTGACCCGATCCGACGAAGAACAAGCCCACTCGTTTGCATCACATCTTGAGTCAAGGTTTACACCCTTTGCGCTAGCTGACGACGATGACGTAGACAGGGTGAACCATTCCCTTGGGACACCCTTACAGCTAGATCTTCCGATCGAAACAATACAGACGGATGAGATTCAGGAGGTTATTACACGACTGCCCAGTAATAAGGCTCCTGGACACGATGGGATTTGCCATGCAACTTTAAAGGCTTTGCCAACTCACGCCTGCCTTTATATTGCACTGGTTTTTAATGCAATCTTGAGGCTCCAGCACTACCCGATTCAATGGAAGCTGGCAACAATACTCATGGTGCACAAGCCTGGAAAACCACTGGATTTGGCAGAATCCTATAGGCCGATAAGTCTTCTGCCTTGCTTGTCGAAAGTGTGGGAACGACTGATAACAAATCGAATCACCAAACTAGTATGTTTCCGTAATCTGCTGCCTGAACATCAATTTGGATTCAGAGCTGGACATGGTACGATTGAGCAGACCCACAGAGTGGTGAATCACATATTGAAGGCGTATGATAGCCTACATTATTGCAACGCGGTTTTCGTCGAAGTGCAACAAGCATTTGATAGGGTGTGGCATGCTGGCCTACTATCAAAGATAAAGGCAATCCTTCCGTCCCCCTTTTACCTAATGCTCCGCTCATACTTGGAGGGGCGGCAGTTTCAGGTGAAAGTGCGGGCTGCGACCTCGATTAAACATCCAGTGTCAGCGGGAGTTCCCCAGGGTAGCGTCTTGGGCCCCTTGCTGTACTCCTTATACACGGCAGACTTACCTTTACTGGATGCTGACATGATGTCTCCTGAAAATGGTCTTCTTGCCTCTTATGCGGATGACGTCGCCATTCTATATAACTCAAGATGTGAATACGACGCTGCAGATGAAATTCAAGAATACGTACATTCCCTGGAGCTTTGGGCCAAACGATGGAACATAAAACTTAATCCAGCCAAGTGCCACAATGTTTGTTTTACTTTGAGGAGAAAAACCCCTCCTCTTATATGGCTAAATGGTGTCACTCTGCCCCAAGTAAGTGAGGTAACGTATTTGGGCCTCACATTGGATAGAAGGCTGACTTTTAAACGTCACATTCAGAAGCTAGTTATGCGATGTAGAGTCAGAGCCAAACAGCTCTACTGGCTGACCAACCGGCACAGCAAACTTCCACTACGCTGCAAAAGAGCAGTGTATAACTGCATCGTTGCTCCCATGTGGCGATACGGCATACAAATTTGGGGCATTGCTGCCAAAACAAGTCGCCAACGTATACAAGTGATGCAAAACAAATGTCTCAGGACTATCACAAACGCTCCCTGGTACGTTCGAGGCGCCAGAATTCATAAAGACCTGGCACTGGAGACGGTGGATGAAACAATAAGCCGACATTCAGCGCGATACAGCCACAGACCCGCCTGTCATCAAAACCGCCTAGCACGAGCACTAGGCCACGAGCGTCCCTCCAGGAGGCTAAAAAGGAGAAACATTGCAAGTGTCCCTGGTACCCTCCCAATAATGCACTAATTATTGAATGAATTTACATAATTGTATCTAAGTTGGCGATGAAAAATAATAAGATAAATGTTTTGTTAAAGAGGCACTTGGCCCCTGATTCTTAGCAATAAACCAAGAAAAAAAAAAAAAAAAAAAAAAAAAACAACAGAAGCCTAGGCAACAAACTGACCCCACTATGCTCAGAAGAGAAGATTCAAACATACATGGGAACGTCTCTCCTCATTAAGGGGAGGGTGGTCCACAAGGACAACCGGAAGTAAAGCTGGAACCTCATGCCTCACTTTTCTATTACAGGCTTTTCGGCGTGATTTTCTTTACAATAACAACGGCCATCGTTATTACGACAAATGCTCGGATTACCGACTATTCACATTCTAACTATATCCCCGTAATAGACGGAAATGCAATGGTATGGGAACAGTAAGATTACTTAACACACTCTAGCAACTTACGAAAATCGCAGATGACACAGAAAAATTGTCCGAATTATTCCCACAATCGCACATGCGAAAGCTATTAGACGTTGACACAGACTATATTAGAAGCCTTCTATCAGCATTAAAAATACCATAGGATTGCCAGAAGTTTAGATTTTTTAGGCACTGCCCTCAAAGTAGTTGTAGGTACCCCAGACGACTCAGATTTGGAGGTAATAATCAACTCAGAGACCCAAAAACAAATAAATCAACTAACAGATGAAATTAATAAAATAATTAAAGAAAAAAAGAGTAATTTGGTTGACACTCCTCATTTGTACGAAGCGTTACTAGCAAGAAATATAATGTTAATATTGGAAATCCAAAATTTAATGCTTACAATAACTTTCGCCAAGTCTAACATTATAAATCCAACAATTTTCGATCACAATGATTTGAACTCTCTAATTGAGCAAACCACAGATGTCCCAATAGTTATTCTTCTAGAAGCATCCGATATAAAGGTTCTCCAGTCTGAATATAATACACATACTAATCGACTACCCCAGAATTAAGCTTATTTGCAAAAAAGTCACTGTATTCCCGGTATCACACAAACATACCGCACCACAACTATAAGATGACATCGTGACTGAATGTGATGACGATATTCTAGCAGTAACGGAATGTACCACGACAACTTACACTACATTCTGCAAACTGGCAAGAAATGAGACTTGTGCACGAACCCTACACGCAGCAGGCACAGTGCGATGCCACACGCAGCCCAGCCAATTAAGGGACAATACGCTCGTGGATGACGGCGTCATAACCATCAACGATAGCCCGGCAATGATCAGTACAGACGGCGGCCCAGAAATATCATAAATGGTACTAAATACGTGAATCAACGTGAAGCCCTAACCAAAAATCCGGGCATAGCAGGATAACCACGATCCAGTCCTAAGCATACCGTTCCTCCAGAGAATAAACAGCGAAAACTTGCACACCATCCAGAAGTTCCAAGACGAAGTTGCGTCGGCCGGATCACCTAAACTCTGGTTCATAGCTGGAGTAGCACTCAGCCTCATGTTCAGCGGCTCTCTACTCCTTTTCCAAGTGCTAAGGCGAAGACGAGACTCGAAGGAGATACAGAAGGCTATCGACAAATTTAGTACGACCGAGGACGGTCATAACATTTAGGGGGGAGTAGTTAACAAGTAACCCTCGCGCTTATGTATTAAGTATCCCTCGCCGCGCTGCAACGGTCAACGGCTGTAACTAGATACTCTTGGTATGTCGCAAGAGTGCCTCGTTGTCGCTCACGATTATGCTGAGTCGGCTTGCCGACCATGACTTTGTAGCGTGTTGTTTAGATTTTAAGCTTTGCATATTCTTTTTTTTTTAGTTTTAAGTGAACAATTATTGTACTTTTAGTTCAGCTTTTTAAAAGCATCAAGAGAGCATAGTCAATAATAATACAAGCTCCGGCATAGCCGTTAATACATATATTTTTCATTTCACTGAGCCACAACGCCAACAATAAAGGAGAGCATTAGCTACACCAACCTAATCAACAGCAGGATAACACCTGCATCAACACCACTCATCAACCCGCAGCGAGACGACTGTAAGGACGCTACGCACTGGAATAATTAATTTATATGTACACGGGCAAGTGAGAGTGTTTACTGGGACGTCCCAAAAATATTTCTTATTGCTTAGTGAAGATTTTGAGAGAGGGACCAGCAGCGAATACGAATACAAAAAAGCGAATACGTGGCAAAAAACTTTGTACAAGATGTCCCACCTGTATATATATATATATATTACTAAACTGTTGCATTTCCGAAGTTAGCCCATCCCTCTAGGTTTTTAATGCTTTCAATTTTCCATTTTGTTAAATAACACATAATAATGACATGACCTTTAATTTAGAATTAAAATTAGGGCTCCAACAAGCTTAATTTGGAAAATCAGGTTAAGTTGCTTTTTGGGAAATTCTAGTTAACAAAATTGTTATTATTTAGTGTATGTTATCTATTCACAAGCCACATGCAAGGTAAGAGGTTGTAGATTTATGCGAGCAAAGTTAATATACGAGATAAATAAAACAAGTAAGAAAGCTCGGGTCTGCCCGACTACAAGATCCCCTGAACCAAGTCCGAGCTGATGTTTTAAACAACCTAGCTTACATCTTTTATCTATACATATTACCCTCCGCACGCACATAAACACGAACACATCTACACATACAATAGAATAAAATAGAAAATGTATTTTATTTACAAAAAGCTAAATGCAAAATTTGGTAATTGTAGCTAAAAATATGTAAAATGGTCAAAAAACGATAACGTTTTAAATCTATATCATTGAAACGGCAAATTAAATCGAATATCTAAAACAAACTCGATATGCGCGCTGTATAAACAGACCATCATGCAAAATTTCAAGTCTCTAGCTCTTATATGTTCCGAGATCGACGCGTTCATACATACGGACAGACGGACGGACAGGGCTAAATCGACTCAGGTCGTCACCCTGATCAAGAATATATATACTTTATGGGGCCTGCCACGCCTCCTTCTGCCTGTTACATACTTTGAGGAATAACTTAAAAGAGCACATGAGTAATGCTCCGAGCGAGTTTTTTTGTTAAAAGAAAGAGTGACCGACCCCATGAAGTATACATATTCGTGATCACAGTCAACAGCTTAGCTTTCAGATAAATATCACTACCGCCACAGTAAATTGATTTGAGAGTAACAATCTGTTGGTCAACTGTCCAAATGCTCACAACAGTGACTGCAGCTACCAATAAGAAGACAGAAGCAATAGCGACTGAACCATCCGCCAGGCCCAGAAATCAATTTCGGCCACAATTTGAGAATTATAAGACAGTTGGAGTTACTACTCTAAAAGGAACTCGCTACGGAGGACGTCCGCGGAAATTAATGCCAAGCTGTAAGACAATAATCCGATTTAAGAAATGTGGGAACCCCGCCAACGTCGCTGCTGCAACACACTCCACATAACAAACCATCAGGAGCGTAAATAGGTGATACTTAGCATGCAACAAAGTAATTTTCATCATTTCAATCTTTTGGTTTGTCAATCAATCAGTGCGAAAGGTTTAGTTGAGGCAAACGCGTTAAAAATAAACTAGTTGTAAATGTGTTATTTCAAACGTTATTTTTATTGTTAAATATATCTATATTTGAAAAAACTAAATTTTTTATAGTCGTATTTAAATACGGTCGACTAACCCATTCAGTATCAACAGCTTTTATATTTTCTAATGTTCCAAGCTTAATCTGATATAGCTTTAGTTGAAATCTGGGTCCAACTTCTGTTAATTTTATTTCTTTATTTACATATTTATATTGATGATGTCTGAATGAAATTTTGTCCTCATTGTTAATAAAAGAGATTATTCTTTCTGACTTTTCTTTTGGTACCGGGAACAAATGTTTTAAGATATTTACGGTTCTTAGGCCAATGTTGCTTTTAAAATTACTGAAAATTAAATGTGGCTTTTGTTCACTCATAGGTCCAATATCAGGGATATCATGACGCATTGTCACGTCTGTTATATTAAAAAAGGCTGTTGGTCCAAATGGCAAATGACATATCACAAGACTATCAGGTATGCCACGGTGCTCATGTACTATTATAAAGTCTGTAACATTATTAGCTCGACAGGCTTGCATTAACGTGTTTAATTGATATTTTCCTCTATTCATTTGTTGGGCATTGGGAAATATCAGTCGCAGTTCTTTCATAAACATTTTTAGACGTGAGGACGGTTCATGTGAAGTAGTTAACATAATTTTCGGATCCTGGCATCCAGCGTACTTGTATTCATCAATCCGCGTTAAATTTCCTTCCTCCATATCTACAAAACAAAAAAGAACAATATATTTGCAACGATATAAGATTTGTTTACAGTTTTATGGACTACAGTGAAAATACCCATAAAACACAATCTTATGGACAGAATTTTAATATCGATGTTTGTTGGTTTTACGGATAGTGGAAAACTTCGAAACAAATATAATATGAGGACCTCTAGCTACTATAGATATTTAGATCGACAAGTTGTACATACAAATAGGACATTTGGAAGATGTTGAGCACAGCGGCGAAGCCCAGTGGGGGCAGATATAATAGTAGTATAGTTCTAACTAAAAATGGATTTGCGTTTTATATTTTATACGCTTATCTATAATGACAAATAATGATGACTGTTTTTCCCGAAAAGTTGTCAAGAATTAATGTAAAGGTTACATTAAGTTTAAATATCCTGAATAGAGGGCGAGGCAGTTGTGTTCCACACCGAGCAGCCGACACCTACACTATGTCGCTGGCTGAGCAAGATATATGTACATATGTACATACATATGTATATGTGTACATATATTATGACGTGGTATAACCGTCTCTACAGGAAATCTTTTCACTAAATACAGTTTAGATGAGAGTTTGCACATTGTAACAGATAAATTGTGAAGATAATTAAAAAGTACCTCCATCATATTTCAGAGAATTATACACAGCTACTCCATCCATCATGTGCGAAGATCTGAGGGTTGTGTTTTCCTTTAAGTTTTCAGTTATAGCCTTCATGTTCTTTTTTTTTGTCAAAATCCGATCATTTACAGCCTTGGTATACAAGAATTCTCTTCTCTGTCTCGCCTGCTTTCTTAACATTTTGAATCTTCCTTTTGTTTACGTAGCCACGTGAGTTATTATCTGAGTCTTAGGGACTGCAGTTAGTCGATATCTACTCAACCAAATACTTAAAAGTAAATTGTCACTGTTCCCAAAAAAACAACTGATCGATTCCCATTGCGTATTAAAGTATATAAAATATAACAGTATATTAAAACTTAACTCATATGATATCAAACATATTAAAGATCAATTATCAAATCCCAAGCAAGTGTACGATAACATTATATTTAAAATCTTGTAAATGACATGTGTTCAACGTAGTTAAAAATAAAAAAAACAACAGATCGATACCCTTGCAAAATGGGGTATATTAATTTTGGTCAGACGTTTGCAACACGGAAGGAAGCTTCTAAGACTAGATAAAGTATATTTTTCCTTGATCAGCACGAGCTAAGTTAATATAGCCATTGCCGTCTGTCTGGATCAACGCAATCTCCTCCGAGACTATTAAAGCTACAGTATTTAAGAAATATTTTAGTGGGAAAAAGTTCGGCGCTATTGCAGTCTAAGACTGAAAATTTTGAATATATACTCGTGTTTCCCAAAAAAAATGGTAATATAGCTACAAAAAAATGGTATATATAGCTACGCCTATTTAGGGACGGGGCATATCGGAAAAACCTTTTTCTTTTACAGCTTAAGAGGTTTAACATCTAAATTTTTGGTACGCTACTCATGACCCTAAGATATGTATTACAAGTTGCAATATGCAACTATGACGACATAAAACAATTGGATGACAATGAATGGCTTCCTCTTTTGGATGTTAATATTAACATACCACGAGTAGTTGGGATGTTTGTTAGTGTCAAAAAATTCAAGTAATCAATTTAACAGTTTAACAGTAAAAAACATTAGTTTTTTTCAAGTTTTTGTGCTTAAATATAATCAACATATGTATGTATTGTTAAAGAACAATTTGGATCACGTATATTTTGCGCGGGCAAGTCAATTATAAATATTAAAAACTATGAATACTAACTGTAGTGCGCTTATTATTTTAGATACTCGAAAAACGAGTAAAAAAAAATTTAGCATATCTCTCGCAGTTTCATAACGCAACTGTAAAAGGATTGGTCTGCAATATATATTTCGCAGAACATTTATTGGAGAATAAACAGTAAAATAAATTACAGACTTACATCATTAATACCTTGTAATGCAATAAAGAATGAAATGAAAATTTTTTGGTGATGCACTGAAAACATTATTTGAAAAGTTATGGAATTAAAGCACCACCAATGTGCATACATATATCATATCATAACATACACATATGTCGTATTGACATCAGAAGTCATAGATATTAAAATTCGAATTGTGACTTGAATAAATTACCATGATTGAAAAAATTTAATAAGTTTCTCTAGCTATTTATAAAGTGGTGATATCTTGTCAGGCCCAATATAAGTACATTGTGTTCAACTTATCGATCAACGATAACATTTCAATATCAGAGCTTTGTGGCATACGTACTTCCGCTAAACTAAAGTACTTCCTTTTGGTTTGAGCTGTGCTGTGAAAGGTACATATTTTCATCTGTTGTCATCTTGTAACATCTGATTATTATTTGCACTTTTTTTTTAATCAATAACGTGAATGAATTACGGATCTTTCTATAAATCATATAAAATATTTCTGTCTCTGTTTAAATTTTTTATTTAACTATTTTCAGATTCAACATGGGTCGTCGGCCAGCTAGATGGTATGTTATATGAAGCATTCGGAAAATTGTTCACCTTATATATAATTGATTTAATATTTGTATTTTAGTTACCGGTATTGCAAAAACAAGCCCTATCCAAAGTCGAGATTTTGTCGTGGTGTACCCGACCCGAAAATTCGCATTTTTGATTTAGGCAGGAAAAAGGCAACTGTTGAGGACTTCCCACTATGTGTTCATTTGGTGTCCGATGAGTATGAACAATTGAGCAGCGAAGCTCTGGAAGCTGGACGTATTTGCTGTAACAAGTACTTGGTGAAGTTCTGTGGAAAGGATCAATTTCACATCCGCATGCGTCTGCATCCATTCCACGTCATTCGCATAAACAAAATGTTGTCGTGTGCCGGAGCTGATAGGTAAGTTAATTATTTATACATGTTTATTACAAAATAATGTATAATTGTGTGCTTGTTTTAATAATCTCTAATAAGTAAATGTCTATCAACATATATTTGTTAGGCTTCAAACTGGAATGAGAGGTGCTTTTGGCAAGCCACAGGGAACGGTTGCTCGTGTCCGGATTGGCCAACCAATTATGTCTGTGCGATCCAGTGACAGGTACAAGGCACAAGTTATAGAGGCTTTGCGTCGCGCGAAGTTTAAGTTCCCCGGTCGCCAAAAGGTTAAAAGTTACAAATTTATGTTTATTTCTTTAAGACTAATGTATATATTTTTTAATAGATCTACGTATCTAAGAAGTGGGGTTTTACCAAGTATGACCGTGAGCGCTATGAAGAACTCCGTGATGACAATCGCTTCGAGCAGGATGGATGTAATGTGAAGTACCGACCGGAGCATGGTCCAATAGCTGCTTGGGAGAAGGCTCAGCGTGAAATTTATGCCTAAAATAAACTCCATTTGATCAATAAATCGAAGGATCATTGTCCATGCTGCATACAGATATTGTTGAACTCGGTTTCACTTTACTTTACTATACCTATATATTTTTCATTAGTAGTTGTGTCTAAAAAATCAAAGCAAGATTACAAATAATTTTCATTTAATAATTTATGCAATCAAAAGAACACTGGTTTTGCAATCAGCTGATTTGAAAATAGTGCAAGATCTACGTTAAAATTGCTCTATCTGGCTCGTCGAGGACATCAATTTTAAGATCAATTTTGTCCATAGAATTGAATTCAAGTGAATGTTAGCAGTGTTAACCATGTAAATGAAATCATGAAAAAAGAAAGAATAGTGTGATTAGAATGCTCGAAACAAAAAGAATCTGAAAATAAGTATTTGGTATGAATCCATGTCTACCAGAATTACACTGACCATTCTGCAGTGTCTGCTGCGTTCATATTAAATGGTCACAAAAGACCGTTAGCGGCATAACTGACGTTCACAAATTTATTATTTTAATCTCATCTTACAATTTTCTAATCGATAAAAATTTATACTTAGACTTGTTTTTTAAAGAATAATTTGGTTCTTGTAAATAATTCACCGATTATAAATATTTTTATTTTTGGATACCTCCCCCTAAATAAAAACGAAAACGAATTAAAATGGCTTGGTACATACGATCCCCGACCATTATTAATTCGTGCTGCATGTTTTTGAGGTATGTGCGATGTTTAACAGATAATATTTTCAATGTTCAGATAATTCAGAAAAACATATTTTTCTGAAAGACAGCTTTATTCTCTTAAATTTATGTATGCATAAGTTTGCTGTTAGTCCAACAATAACAAATTCAGATTTCCAAATGATTCATTTAACTGATCCAAAAAATGTGGCATTGCCTAAGTTTAGAATTGAAGGAAGATCAAAAAAATATCAAACAAACTAATGTAATCAGTATCTAGGTGTAATCTGTAAACAGTAATACAATGCATAATGGGAATATATGTTATCGCTTGAAATTAGTCAAGCCTTAGAGCGAACTCTAATTGTTGATTATTATAAATCTGGAAAGACATTTGGTAAACTTGCCAAACAATTAAGTCTGTCAAAGTCATCACTTCAAGGAATGATAACCATTTTTAAGAAAAATGGAAATGTCGATAGTAAAATAACCATTAGAGGCCGAAAATCTGTAATATCAGATCGCTACAAAAGAGCTTTAGCCGTATTAGTGAAGGCTTTCAGTGGTCAAACTGAATTGAAAAAGTACTTAGCGTGAATAGACGCGACTGCAGTTGAGAAATATAGGATATCAGTTCTATAAAGTATCTATTGTGAGAACCTATGTAACAACAAATTCAATTTTTTAACTTTCTCGAAGGCTAAGGCAAAGTCATTGCTTACGCATTGCTTGTCAAAAGAAACCGCATTTGCAATGGGCTAGGGATAGGATGACTTGGACTCAAAGGCAATGAAACTCTATCATAATTAGCTATGAAGCAAAATTTGATTTGAGTGTCAGTGATTCTCAAAGAAGGGTAATTTTTGATGCCTTGAAAGGACTGCCTAGTTTCTGTCAAGCACAATAAAGTAAGAAAACTTTATTCCATTGAGGGGACAGTCAACGCTGACAAATAAATTAACATAATTAAAAAAAATTTGCTGCCATCCATATCGAAACTCGCAGACTATGGTAAATTCACATTTTAAGAAGACGGAGCATGGTCTCACACTGCCAAACAAACTATAAATTGGCTAGAATATAACAAAATTGAGGTTCTGGATTGACCGTCAAGTAGCCCAGATCTTAGCCCACTAGAAAATATATGAAGAATTATGAAAAGAGAGCTAAGAAATTAACCTCAACGAAACTTTTCCGAATTAAAAATGAAGTTGCAATTTGCGATTCTGTTTCAACATAATGTCTACAGATTGTAAATGTGTTATAAAGGTCAAAGTAGAGAACAATTATGAAATGCACTGTTTTAAACTAAAATAGTAAATCAATTTACAAAACGTACGAATTAATAGTGGTCACATTTTTGTTTTCAGTTAAGTCGTTAATCAATTGGAAAACTAATTTTGTTATTGTTGTTGTTGGACGTATAGCAAACTTATGCATTCATAAATTTAAGAGAATAAAGCAATCTTTAAAAAAATATGTTTTTATGAATTATCTGAACTGACATTGAAAATATCGTCTGTTAAACATCACACATGCCTAAAAAAACATGCCGAACGAATTTAAAGTGCTCGGAGCTCGTAGTATGTAACTATAGTATATTTATGCATTTCCTTTAGATCACAATTAAAAGAATCAATAATTTTATGTTTATATACAACCACTAACCAAACAACGGTTAAAGATACAACTTAGAATAATTGAAACAGCGGGATTAAATGTATATCCTAGCATCGCAATCTAAACTAAATCACTTTTACTTGCTTAAACTAAATGTTAATAAATAGCTTATTTTGACTAGTTGCCAATCACAAATTTATTCAGTAAATAATCATAATAACAATGTTTCTACAAAGTATTTAAAGAATGTAATTCAAATGAATTATTTATTATTTAGCATCGCGAGGGATTCCCAAGTGGAAATTGCTCCATTTTTCAGCATCAGGGTAATCGAATTCTCCCTGTCAAATGTAAATGTTGAATATTGAATTGAAAAAATAAACCATCTTCTTACTTACCGTAATGTGATCAGGTTCGTGCCAAAGGTGCCAAATTACCCACCACCACATAGCCCCACCGACTGCTACAGCTCCAATTCTAGTAGCTTTTGAGTGAGGCGGTGGTGCACTTCGGTATGATACACTAAAGAATATGTATAAATAATTTAAAAGAAAATCAGTAAACACAAATTATATAAGTGTTTTGGAGCAATCAAAGCAAAAAATTTGAATTAAATTGTAAATGTAAATTTAGCTTACACATGACTTTTTCTATTGATTATTTTGGTGCTACCATTTAGAAATTGAACTGTTTTTTCGGTCGCTAAGAGTCTTCTAAAAATTTTTAATTGTCCGTACATCTTTGTCGTTGATATCTAACCGAACATTTAACAGCTAGCTAGGAGTGGATGAAAGTATCGATACGTAAATAGTCCGTAAAATGATTTCATTCGATGTATTCGTGAAACCATTATGAAATACGATAGTTTTTCAAAATATACTGTTGCAATTTCTTCAACATGAAGTATTTCACAAGACGTGGTATTATCGATGCACTTAATATATTTACTCTTTTGCAAAGCTCGGTCCTCAGCAAATTGATAGAGGTCAAAGGTACCTTTTTATACCCTGAACCCATTGCAAATGAGATTTCAGGGTATAATGGTTTTGTGTCATGAAGTATGTATATGTACATATGTATATGTATATTCTTGATCAGTACGACGAGCTGAGTTCAGATAATAAACATTTAAGATTTTGGTTACGTCCGCCCCCTTAACCACAAAAAAGAAAAAAACATATTTCAAATACCAGGGAGTTGGGATTTCGCATATATTATATTATGTACTGAAAATTGTTGTACAATTTGTGAAATTTGTTATACAATTTAAATGAACACTTAGTTTTCTACCTATTACTTCTCTACTTTCCTAACTACCGATACAGAACGCAAACTAAGAAATAATTACCTAACAGAAAACATAATATAATCCGTAAATTTTGTACTGCCAAATCGTTTATTTGCAGTCTAATTTCACGACGTTTGCAAAATTCTTCTTTGGGTACCATTCTTAGTACAGTGCTCAAAAATGTGTAAAGCGGTATCCTGTATCTAGTCAAGCAATAATATATTAATATATATATATATATGTATAATTCTACTAGAAAACAGAAAACGGATAAATTGTTTGCAAAAGTCAATAAATGATTTTGATACGATACATAGAGTCTATTTAGGATTTACTTAAAAATACATAAGCTAATTTCCGGCACGTTGTGCTTTGCGGACGAAAAATAATTTGAATTTCCAGAACGTCTCCAATATGTTTTATAACAATCAGAACTTACTCAGAGTTCGACATTCAACTACTAGAGAATATTTTTTATTGAGCATGCGGAATTAAGGAGATCAATTATTTTTTCCAGCAGCTCATGTTACAATCCATATTGCAGGTTCCACATTTGTCTTTTTATCCCCAAGACACATTCCACTTTTAAATCCAATTTCTAAGTCTGTTTGTTTTGGCCCGACCTCACAAATGGTCAACAGTTTTCGCAAGTATAGAAAAAATGCTTGTACTTGGCGCTTGCTGCCGGTTGCTTTTGCCGATTGCTTTTGATTTTTCCGCCGGCTTTAATATATAAAAAACCGAAACTGTATTTTATTTTACAAGAAGCTAAACTCATCAAATGATGTAAAAGAAAGGGTCAAAAAACTGAACCTCGATAACAATTTTATCGATATCATGAAAACGGTATCGAAATGGACACGTTATCGAATATCAAAAACAAGCTTAATATGCGCGCAGTAAGTGCGACCTGCACACAATATACATTGCTATAGCTCACCCTCAGCGTTATCTCAAATTACATAAAAAAAACTAAAAAGTAAATCTTATTCCTAATCTGTTCTCTATTATTGATCAAAATGTTGGAGGCCTTAGTAGTAAAGAGCATTTCTTGTCATAATGACAGTATAGACTTTACTGAAACGTGGTTAAATCCCTTAATGTGTAACAGTGAAATATTTTTAACTATCTTCACTGCTTATGGTGGAGCTGTTCTTATCGCTGTTAACACTTCTTTCCACTCTGAACAGTTTAATTTTTAGACTCTGTTCCCAAAGGGAAAAAGAGTCTATTGGATTTGTACAATGTCCGTCTTGCTGTCTGTCCGTCTGTCTGTATGAACGCGCAGCATTTGGACACTATAGAAGCTAGAGACTTGTAATTTGGAATATATACTCGTGTGTATCCGCGTCAGATCAAGTTTGAGTATTTTTCCGATACGCCCACACGGGGCGTGGCAAATCGGGAATTACTATATCTTTTACTAAAACCGTGATAATTTCGGCAATATTGCCGTCAAAGAGTTGGGACTTGGAATATATATACTATATATATAGCTACGCCAATTTGGGGAGTGGCAAATAGGGTAAAACTGTATCTCCTACAGTCTTAGACGTAGAGCATCCAAATTTGACATGCGGGTTACTGTTCATGAAATATAAACTTACAAAAAAAAAAAAAAATAATAATCATAATGTAAGCCACCGTAAAAGAAATTCTAGTTGACCTAACTGGGGATTGAACCAGGGTCTTCGCTACCACAACGCAAGTCTGTTTAACCAAATCAAAACACTTCCAAACTCAGTTTGGCGCATAGTCGCGCAAGAGACGCCGTGGTGCAGTGGGTAGAGTCGCGTGATATTATCATTTAATAAAATGTTTTTTATACCCCTGCAAAAAGGGTATATTAATTTTGGTCAGCAGTTTGCAACGCAGAGAAGGAAGCATCTCCGACCATATAAAGTATATATATTCTTGATCAGCAAGACGAGCTGAGTTGATATAGCCATGTCCGTCTGTCCGTCTGTTTGTCTGTCTGCTGCCATAGGACAGATCGGTTTTAAGAAATGTTTTAGTCGGATAACTTCGACGTTATTAAAGTCAGAGACTTGAACTTTGGAATATATACTCCTGAGTTGCACCCAAATACAAAAAGTTTATAGAATATATATCTACGCCTTTTGGGTGCGTGGCAAATCGTATAAAACTATATCTTCTACAGTTTTGAAGCTAGAGCATCAAAATTTGGAAAGTAATATACTTTTGGCCTCCCCTTCAGATTTATCGGAAAATAATATATCCACGCCTACTTGGGGCGTGGCAAATCGGGAAAGTCTATATAGTGCTCAACATAAATCCTTCAATATTTTGGACGCTGTAAAAGCCAGAGACTTGAAACTTAAAACATATATTTGTATCAACCACCCCTAAAAAAAAACATAAAGAATATATATCTACGCCCATTAGGGGCGTGGCAAATCGGATAAAACTATATCTTCTACAATTTTACACCTAGAGTTCCAATAATTGACACAGACGTTAGGCTTGACCGTTTCGACAAAATTATGAAAAATCATATATATCCGCCTCTTGGACGCGTGGCAAATCGGAGAAAAGTATATCTTCCAAAGTCTTATAGGTAGAGCTCCAAAATTTGAAATATAGGTTACTATTGCCGTGCTCAATAGATTGGCCAAAAATACATGATATATATCCAATTGATGGGGACGTGGCAAATCAGAAAAAACTGTATCTATATCCTTTGCAATTGCAAAGGTATTACCAAACTTCGGCATGGCCGAAGTTAGCCCATCCCTCTCGTTTTTTTATTTTTTTATAACTTCTATGTTACTTAATGGATTTTGATAAAACTTTCTGCATAAATCCTTATATTTTATTAAAAATACGGTTTTACCTAAAAAATTTAAAAAAAATGTAAATGTGGCTTTATTTGCAACTGAACTTATATTAAATTGATTTTGTGAAATGTGGAGCCAGTATCCAAAATATATAAAAACCAAAATAGTATTTTATTTTAAAAAAACTATATGTAAAATTTTATGACTGTAGCTAAATTGATGTAAAAGACATGCTCAAACAAGTCAGAAAGCTCTAGTCGGGTCTGCCCGACTACGAGATCCCCTGAACCAAGTTCGAGCTAATGTTTTAAACAACCTAGCTTACATCTTTTATCTGTACATATTACCTCTGCGCGCATATACACATGCACACAAACACACAGGCTCGCATATACACATGCACACATATACACAGGCACGCATATACACGTGCACACATATACACATGCACACACATACACATGTACACATTTGCATACACATGCACACATATACATACCATGCACACATATACATACCATGCACACAGAAGCAAGAGCGCCGATTACTGCGTAGTTGATTGGAATGTATGTGTGCACACGTACAGGCTGCTGTCGCGTGCTTTTACAATGTTTTCTTTAATTAATTCTGTATTACTTAACGGATTTGATTGCAATTTTCTGCATTGAATGCTATTAATTTATTGAAAATACGGTTTTCACTAAAAAATTTAAAAAATTAAATTGTGGCTTTGATAATATATTTTAATAAATTTTTTTTTTGCCGGTATCCAAAATATGAAAAAATAGAAAATGTATTTTATTTACACAAAGCCAAATGCAAAAGTTGGTAGCTGTAGCTAAAAATA
Source organism: Drosophila gaucha (assembly GCA_035045545.1). Lineage (NCBI taxonomy): Eukaryota > Metazoa > Arthropoda > Insecta > Diptera > Drosophilidae > Drosophila > Drosophila gaucha. The sequence goes on from JAWNOY010000010.1 coordinate 154,349, forward strand.
TGTAAAAGATATGGTCAAAAAACTGAATCTTGATAACGTTTTAAATCGATATCATTGAAACGGAAAAATATATCGAATATCTGAAACAAACTCGATATTTTCGCTGTATACACAGACCATCATGCAAACATTTGAAGTCTCTAGCTCTTATATGTTCTGAGATCGACGCGTTCATACATACGGACAGACGGACAGACGGACGGACGGACAGACGGACAGGGCCAAATCGACTCAGCTCGTCGCCCTGATCAAGAATATATATACTTAATGGGGTCTGCCACGCCTCCTTCTGCCTGTTACATACTTTTTGCAAAACCATTAGACCCTGATTTCCCATTTTCAATGGGTTCAGGGTATAAAAAGGAATCTCAATAATCTCGCATTCAAACATACGGAAAGATGGACGGACGGTCTACATATTTATTGAGCCTACACACCTTTAACAGGAACAGAGTCTGACGCAGTCGCTGGCGCCCGACTGCAACGTTCTTACTTGTTTTACTTTTCTCTTACATATACCTTTTTTTCGTTAGCAAAGAAAAAAGCTATTGCTGTAAGAAGACATTATTGGTACACTGGATGTGCACAATTTGAGTTCTGTAGCTCTTATAGCCTCGGAGGAGATTACGTTGATCCAGACAGACGGACATGGCTATATCAACTCAGCTCGTCGTGCTGATCAAGAATATATATACTTTATATGGTCGGAGATGCTTCCTTCTCTGCGTCTCAAACTTCTGACCAAAATAAATATACTCTTTTTGCAAGGGTATAACAATATACATATGTACATTTGTACATACATATGTATGTATGTAGGTTGGTATTTACTGATGTATGTATGTACATACATATATATGTACATTGACGAACAAAATTATTGACACAGAAGCATTTTTAACTTTCTGGCCACCTTTTGACCCTTTAAAAATTGATAAATGCTGAAACAAAAAGTTTTCCAATTTGATTGAAGTATTGATTATAAATTAACAGAACGTTTTTTAAAGTAACAGGAAGTATCTAAATGAAATCTAAAAAAAATGGTGTATTTCGTTAAACAAAATTATTGGCACACCCAAAGAAGAACTTAAAAATAAAAGAAACCCGGCATTGGTCCACTAATTTTTGTATTGCTTCCTCCCCAATATTCTGCCATTCTTCGACTAGGGCTTGCATTAGGTCGGCTTTTGTTGATATAACCCGGTTTCTCATATGCCTATCCAATTCTTCACACAAATGCTCACTCGGGTTGAGGTCTGGGGACTGTGGTGGGTGGGTTAGCACATGGGCGGCATTATAGGCAAGTCACATTTTCACACTATGGGGGCAGAATGCTTGGGGTCGTTATCATGCTGAAATGTGAATGAATTTGGTTAATTTGGGTTTTCACAATTTTCCTTGTGGTTCTCCCTAAAAATATTGAGATATGCAGTTTTATCCATGATACCGTCTATGAAAACCAATTCACCGACACATGCAACCCCACACCCTTCACCCTTTTTTTACGTCAGCAGCGATCTGTGTTAAATATATATTGGGGTCCGCTTTCACTTTCCGAACGACTTGGCTGCATTCGCGGCTGCTCAACAATTTTGGGCGACCTGTGTGCTTGGAACTCGCCAAGTTTGAGGCTCCTTTGAAGCGTTGTGCGATGCTTCTGATGGTAAAGCGGCTTCTATCCATATTTTCCCTGATTTTCGCATATGATTTGCCCTAATCGTACAAATATAGGATTATTTTCCTTTGAGCTATGGTGGTTTGTTTTCGCTTATGTGCCATTTTAAAAACAAACAACACACTAGTTGTAGTTCTAAATTCATTTTAAATTTTCAAATAAAAATATAATGAATAACGGAATATACCAGGATGTCAAATTGCCAAAAAAGATTTCCAATAATTTGTAAAGTGGTCCAATAATTTTGTTCAACGAAATACACCTTTTTTTAGATATCATTTAATATTAATGCTACCTGTTACTTTTGAGAAAAGAATATTTAGTTAATCTATAATAAATACTTGAATCTAATTGGTAATTTTTTTTTTAAAATTTATCTATATACAAAGGGTCAAAAGGTGGCCAGAAAGTTAAAAATGCTTGCTGTGCCAATAATTTTGTTCGTCACTGTAGATACCTCAATTAAATCAAGAATTAGTGTCTAAAGTTTTCCTAGTGTGCATTATATTAAATTCTTGTGATATATTATCTGCACTAGTAAAATAATTAAAGTACTAAAAAGTGAAAAATGTCTTTAATAATATCATATTGCTTATCACTGACTTTTTGAGCATCTGATTTTTGCAAACTAACTGTAATTTTAAACTTTCAGTAATTTGTCACTTCGTCGGAAATTAGATCTATCGATATGTTCGATAAACTATCGCCGATAGTGTTATCGGTAACCTCGCATCTCGAATAGTTCTTTGTTATTCATTTTTAAAGTTTAATTTTCAGAATGAGTGCATTGGAATGGAAAAATGTTGAGCTTTTTGATTTAGTGACTTTGCCTGCAATAAAATTAAATGATGTTAATACAGAAATTACAGCGCACTGTTGCAATCAATATAAAGCTGCAAATGGAACAACGACCACAACGTTTGTACTATGCGACAAAATTGGGAATGTGCATGTCGTAGTGTTAAATGGCGTTAGGTCAAAGCAGATAAGCTTTAAATGCCATGAAAGCCATCAACCGGTTAAATTATGCGCTCTGGCATCCACCAATTTACTTGCTGTACTTTCACAAAAAGATACGTATGCTTTATGCATTTGTTTATATGACCTAAATCTGACCAAGAAGGAGGGACAACCATGCATCTCAACCGAAAAATTGTCAGCAACGAGTATGGCTACATCTTTACAGGTGGAGGTCATAGGGCCCGATAAATTACTTGCATTGGGTGTTGGTTTTGAAAAGGGTGATATATTGCTACATTTTGGTAACATCAACCGTGATCTTTCGTTGAATATGCGTCGTCATACTATTGCTTTAAGCTCAATAAATGGAATCCAATTTGGAACTTATACTCAGCAATCTGAAATGAAAGTTGTCGATGTGTTTGTTATGACTGTCGATGGAGTATACAGCGTTACATTAAACGATAAAAATGCAATCGATGCTAAACTAGTTATTGATAACAATAAGAATCTGTCGAACCAATGTTGCACGTTATCTCAACCAATTGATTCAGATTCATTTCTTGTTGTTGGCCGTGAAGATGCCATCTACTGTTTTAGACGTGACTGCAGGGGACCTTGTTATGCTATTGAAGGACAGAAACAATTTCTTTCATGGATAGACAATTATCTTTTCGTCGTAGGTAAAACTAACTTCGGCTCCGTTATTACAGTGTTTGATATTGACAACAAACTAATTGTTTTACACAAACGAGTTTCAACTGCTATTGATATTGCAAGTGGTAATAATTTGTACTATGTTGTAACTAAGGACGAAAATTATAAAAATGTATGTACATTTAACATTTACATGTTAAACGAGCAGCATATAAATAGAAAAATTCGAACTCTTATTGCAAAGTGTATGTATGATAACGCGCTTATGATGTTAAAAAAAGAAGCAAGTCCTCAGTACGACAATTTGGCATATGTTCGTTTAAAATTCGGTAATAATTTAATGTTGAAAGGTTGCTTCGCTAGAGCAGTTGCCGAATATGCTCAAACCATTGGCGTTCTGAAGCCTTACCACATTATTTCGAAACTATTAAGTTCAAGACACAATGATAATTTAATACAGTACATAACAACACTGTTAAAAAGTAAATTCGCTACAATTGAGCAACAGAAATTACTTGAAAGTTGCTTCGATCGTGAAAACCTTAGTTCAAGGATTGAACAGCTGTGGATTACCAGAAATGATGCTAGCCACATTTGTGATTTTAAACTGATATCAGCTAGAAATATGAATATATCAGACTTGATTGATACAAGGAATAATTTACAGGATTCTGATTTTCACAACGCCGATGAAAATGATATTTTTAGTTTTTTCCAAGAGTATGGACGGGAACTTCTGTCGGCCGATATCACGATTGTTTTAAAGACATTGAAATCTTTGATTAAAAGCAAGAAAATTAAAAATATACTTCGTTTTTTAATCATATTTCCCGATCATGTGGAATTCAACGCAAACTTGCTATCATACTTTATAGAAAATAATTTTCCTTGTGAAGAAAAGTTGCACTATCATTTGCTTACTCTTTATCTGGGGCTATGGCGTGAAAAGAAAATTTTATCACAGGACATTCTTGATTTAATAAAAAAAATGCCACTAAGATTTGAGAAGATATTGATAGTATCAAAGGCTTATTTATTTGCTATCGGAATTGAAAATTTGGAAGCAAGTGAAGAATCAGAATTCATTTCTGAGGAAGATAAAAACTTTCTGCAATGCTTGGAGCACCACATAAAAAAAAACCCAAATCTAGCATCACTGTTGACAGTTGCCCCGCAATCGCTGCTCATTATATTGCAAAAAATATGTAGCAGTTCTGAAATAAACATAAAAGATACTAAGTCATTTTTGATTGAAAAATGCATGAACAATTTAATGATCGCCAAATCCGAGCTAGAATCTATTAAAGAGCTCAACTACGAAATATCAATCAATAGTTCGATGGAGTCCCATTATAAGTTAAATCCAATCGAGTTCCGCAATAGGTATTGTGATATCTGCCGTCAACCATTGCATATGCCGTCGATTTACTATCTGTGTCAGCATTCATTCCACAAAGACTGCCTACGCTTTAATTATAATACAAAAGAAGGCGAGCACACCGCATGTGTGTTGTGCGAATCAAGTCTAAAATACTCTGTAACAGATGACGAAAAATTTGATTTAAGCTCTAAGTCCGGCGACATAATAAAGGGAATTTCAAATGTTTTTGCCTCTGGAATGGATAATTTATTAATATCAAAAGAGTGTGTTAACAAAGACTATTACAATTCTGGCGTTACCTATGAAATAACCAAAACAAAAAATCCATTTGATGACAATTATGATTCTAATTATAACTTTTGTTAGTTTTTATTTTGTTATAAATAGTAGACTATAATATAATAATATAGTTCTCTTTAATATAGTGCATTAAATAAAGCTGAAATTTATATTTTGAATTGAATATGTATGTGTTTTAAATCACCAATAAAGCAGTGTTTGCAGCTGATATTTAAGAATATTCCAGGCAGTGTCGTCAATAAAATTTGAATACAATAACACTACTGGTTTGTCAAATTTTCTTTAGATAACTTTTTCTTGTAATACTTTGAATCGATTTCATAAAAATTGACAAAATTACTCTGCTGGTAACATTTCTCTTGCTCTTATAGGTTGGGAGTTAAAAAGCTTTTATACATACATATACAATACATACATATGTATGTATGTACAGTGACGAACAAAATTATTGGCACAGCAAGCATTTTTAACTTTCTGGCTACCTTTTGACCCTTGAAATAAAGATAAATGCTAAAAAAAAATTTACCAATTAGATTGAAGTACTTCAAGTACTACAGAATTTTTTTTTTCTAAAACAGGTAACAGGTAGTATTAATATTAAATGAAATCTAAAATAAATGGTGTATTTCGTTGAACAAAATTATTGGCACACCCAAAGAAGAAATTAAAAATAAAAGAGAACCGGCATTAATCCACTATTTTTTTTATTGTTTCCTCCAAAATATTCTGCCATTTTTATACCCTGAACCCATTGAAAATGGGAAATCAGGGTATAATGGTTTTGCAAAAAGTATGTAACAGGCAGAAGGAGGCGTGGCAGACCCCACAAAGTATATATATTCTTGATCAGGGTGACGAGCTGAGTCGATTTAGCCCTGTCCGTCTGTCTGTCCGTCCGTCCGTCCGTCTGTCCGTCTGTCCGTATGTATGAACGCGTCGATCTCAGAACCTATAAGAGCTAGAGACTTCAAATTTTGCATGATGGTCTGTGTATACAGCGAAAATATCGAGTTTGTTTTAGATATTCGATAAATTTTTCCGTTTCAATGTTATCGATTTAAAACGTTATCAAGATTCAGTTGTTTGACCATATCTTTTACATATTTTTAGCTACAGCTACCAAATTTTGTTTTTAGCTTTTTATAAATAAAATACATTTTCTATTTTTTCATATTTTGGATACCGGCTCCACATTTTACAAAAAAAATTTATTAAAAAAAAAATTATCAAAGCCACAATTTAATTTTTTCAAATTTTTTAATGAAAGCCGTATTTTCAATAAATTAATAGCATTCAATGCAGAAAATTGCATTCAAATCCGTTAAGTAATACAGAAGTTATTAAAGGAAACATTGTAAAAGCACGCTGCAGCAGCCTGTACGTGTGCACACATACATTCAAATCAACTACGCAGTAATCTGCGCGCGTTTCTGTGTGCATGGTATGTATATGTGTGCATGTGTATACAAATGTGTCCATGTGTATATGTGTGCATGTGTGCATGTGTATATGCGCGCAGAGGTAATATGTATAGATAAAATATGTAAGCTAGGTTGTTTAAAACATCAGCTCGGACTTGGTTCAGGGGATCTCGTAGTCGGGCAGACCCGACTAGAGCTTTCTTACTTGTTCGACTAGGGCTTGCATTAAGTCGGCTTTTGTTGATATAGCCCGGTTTTTTATATACCTATCCAATTCTTCACACAAATGCTCACTCGGGTTGAGGTCTAGGTGGGTGGGTTAGCACATGGGCGGCATTATTGGCAAGCCACATTTTCACAATATCGGCAGAATGCTTGGGGTCGTTGTCATGCTGAAATGTGAATGAATTTGGTAAATTTGGGTTTTCACAATTTTCCTTGTGGTTCTCCCTAAAAATATTATATAATATAATAGATATGCAGTTTTATCCATGATACCGTCTATGAAAACCAATTCACCGATACATGCAACCCCACACCATAGCCCCCATCACCATGCTTAACAGTTGGTCTCATATTTTAAAGTTCGAGTTCAGTGTTAGGTTTATCCAAACAGTTTGGCGACCATCCCATCGGAAGATGTTGAATTATCTTTCATCGGAAAACATCACCTGATCGCAGTAGTCCAAGGCCTTTCCTATAAACTGCTTGGCGTAGTCCAAATTTCTTTTTTTATTGGCATTTGAGATATACGGTTTTCGTCAATATTTAAAGGGTCAAAAGGTGGTCAGAAAGTTAAAAATGCTTGCTGTACCAATAATTTTGTTCGTCACAGTATATATGTATGTACATATATTATCTATATACATATGTATACTGTGAATACTGTGAATAGGCCCTGAAATAATAACTTCACATATCCAGACACTGAGGTTGTTCACCAGTTTAAAATGTATGTACATACAGTGAGCAAAAAAGTATTGTTTCGTAATAATTTTGGTTTTTAATTTTATCACAAACACGTAAAAATGACCAGGTGATCAGAAATTTCGTTAGAACCGCAAAAATAAATAATACCCGTTATTATTGGCAATTTGGCGTATTGGTAGACAGGTCATCGTCAAGTATTAGTAATATATTAAAACATTCCGTTACCAGCGAAAAATTGGAGCTAAAGAGCCGAATTGGATATCCAATTTTTTTTTCAATTTTTAGGCAGCTCGCAATTTTCAACGCTCTACCTGGCCGTTGAAGGTACCGTGAAGTGGTGGTGCATTCACAATGTCTATCCCGTATCTGTCTTGTAGTAACGAGGTTATTGTCTCTGAACTAATGCACGCCTCATTATCGCAGTATATTATCTTAGTTTTTGGGACGAAGTTAATAGGTTGTAAGATAGGATTTTTCACGTCGGTTATTGTACATGACATTATTGGTTGTACCATTGCAAACTTTGAAAATTTGACGATACTTGTTAAAAACTGCTTCTTGTCAGTTGGAAAAATGTCAATATGCAGGATCTCGTCAGGTATGAAGGAATTGGCGTTTCTCCAAGAACGTGCTTCTTTGGATGTCTGTCATACTCGGCCTTAGTGCAGGTTTTCCAGTTTGTCACTCAGTTTGTCATTCTTCCCAGATTTGTTTGATGTTCTCTTGGGCGACTCTAAGCGCGCGGTAATGTTCTGTTATGACTATCTCTCCAACGAAATTTAGTTAGTTAGTTAGCTTTTTACCAACTCGTGTTGGATGAATGCCAACATTGGCAAGTCGCAGTTGATTGCGTTGACTACATTTGGTTTGACAAATGTTTTTACTTTATTTAAGGCTTGGTTTCTATTTATGAAATGAATAATGTGATGAGTTTTCTCGCCGAAAAACGCAATCATCCTACAGACCAATAAGCCTTCTATCATGCCTGTCAAAGCTATTTGAAAAATGTATCCTGACGCGTCTAGTCCATATTTGAGAGAACACAACGTAATCCCAGCACATAAATTTTGGTTTTCTAGTAATCCATGGAACTATAGAGCAAGTTAACTGTAAAACATCAGAAATACGCATTTGCAATGCAGTACGCATTTGAACATCGGGAATACTGCAGTGCGATGTTTCTTGATGTATCTCAGGTATTCGATCGAGTCTGGTTGGATGGCCTTTTGTACAAAATCAAAACGATACTGCCTGAAATATATATATAAATATATATATATATAAACGCGTCATTAACTTGATCCATTTTCTAATTGCGCAGCGAGTTTCGGTGGCCGAAGTCTACCCAAGCACTGACTTGCGTCGCACACTTATTCTTTTGTGCCTACCATCGAACCACGCTTGGCGACAGCGTCGTGGCCGTCGCCGCGCTAAAACGGTACCTTCCAAAACTACAAAATGCCAAGGACCAATCAGAGCGCAGTTAGCGGCTGATGCAATATTACTAATATGATGAAATTAGGATATTCTGGTGAAAACCAGAATTCCCATACTCCGCAACACACATACACAGTGCGTGCATACCGTTCGCTTTGGCACATGTAGGATTCTGGTGTAAACCAGAATATCCATACACACATACACAGCCACACAGTGTGTACGTGCAGTACACAGCAACAATCAAATACAGTGCGTACATACAGTACGCTCCGACACGGCCATCCTGACCTTGGCACGTCCTCGTGTAGTACTTCCAAAATATACTTTGCGATATACATAAAACATTTTTATTAACAAATTATAAAAATTTCAATTTAACAAAAATAAGTTTTCTTACAAAACTGCTACTAAACATTGACAAAGTAATCTTCAAATTCATTCTTAAACAAACATTTTATTTTAACATAATTCATATATTTTCATTGTCATTAACTTAATAAAATTTTAAACATCATATCTTATGCTCTACACACCATGATCAAAACAACTGTTTTGCACTTGTGCTTGCATTTCATTTCTAGCCCTTCAGGCACATGTGCTGTCTGTTTCAACAGTTTAACTTTTAATATTTTGACTACTGTCTGTTTCAACAGTTTTACTTTCAACATTTTGACTACTGTCTGTTTCAACAGTTTCACTTTCAACATTTTGACTACTGTCTGTTTCAACAGTTTCACTTTCAACATTTTGACTACTGTCTGTTTCAACAGTTTCATATTCAACTGGTACATAACCATCTGGCATTTTTCGCACATCGTCATGAGCATATTTATATTTCCTATTGTTTGTCAATGACCTCAGCACATACCTATTCCCGTCTAATAATTCGGTTATTTCAAAAGGGCCTCTAAACTTTGGGTCAAGCTTTGTTTGATGCCTCTCCTCATTTTTTAATAATACGAAATCGCCAACTTTGCATTCCACAACTCTAGCTTTGTTTTTATCAAATTGTGTCTTGCTATATGTTGCTGAAGCCGAAATATTTTGAATTGCTTGAGCTCGTACTGCTGGCAAATCAATCTCATCAACCGTGTCGCAGGGTGGAAGTAACCCCAATGGTCGAGCAACTTTACCAATAAACAATTCTAAAGGACTTGCCTTTGTCACCCGACTCACCGTACAGTTTAAGGCCAACTGGATTTCTCCCAATGCATCTTGCCAAGACCTGCTGCTAGTTTCGACTGCGGTTAATAAATTTTTCAAAGTACCCATAGTGCGTTCAACCTGCCCATTTGCTCTGCTTGCACCGGTTGCAATCAAATGCAAATTTATCTTTTGTTGCGCACAAAACTCACTGAATCTTGCGCTGGCAAAACACCTACCCTGATCTGCTATTATGCGATTTGGTACTCCAAATAAAGATATTCCCGCCGTCACTGCATTTATGCAATTTTCAGCATCTATTTTTAGGGTGTGAGTTAACAAAACGAATTTAGTAAAGGCATCTACTTGAACGATGATAAACTCTTTTTGATCAGACTTCCCACTCAACTTCCCACTTATATCTATGTGAATAGTATGCCAAGGTGTGCTTACTTTTGGTATTGGATGAAGACTAGCTTGAATTTTACCAGAAGAGGACTTTGACATTTTGCAAGTGATACAATTTTCAACAAATTTTCGAATATATTTGGACATATTATCGAACCAGTAATAGTCATAGGCCTTGTCTAGCGTCTTTTCCCATCCTAAATGCATAATTGATTCATGAATTTGGTTTATCACGGACCATCTAAACACTCGAGGAACAATTGATAAGGATCGAGTTCTACCATTACGCTGAATTTTTCGATAAAGTATTCCTGCTCTCAACTCATAAGTTTTTGCAACGTCTATGGAAAGAGAATTGTCTTTTAATTTCTTTACGATGCTAACTATTTCAGAATCTTGACGTTGTTCAGCCAAAAGCCAATTGCTGGAAATTTCTGCCAAGCAAACTCGTTTCTCAGAAGCTTTACAAATTGTGGCCAGCAACTTAGTTGAAGGTAAATTTCTTGAAAAAAAATCAGCGTGAGCCATTCGTTTACCTTCTCTATACTGTAATTCAAACGTAAACGATTGTAAGTAAGCCCACCATCTTTGCGCCCTGGGAGACAGATCATGTTTAGTCCTTGAAGCCTTAAGGGAATTACAGTCAGTAAAAACAACAAAATTTCTACCCAGTAAATAATGGCGAAAATGTTTTATGGACAAAACAACAGCAAGAGTCTCCAATTCGTAAGAATGGTACCGAGACTCTGCAGGTGAAGCAGCTTTACTGAAATATTCAATGACATGCGACTTGTTGTTGATTTTATGTAACAAGATGGCACCATATCCACGAGAACTTGCATCAGTATGCAACTCGATTGGATACTGCGGGTCGAAAATTACCAAGACTGGCTTCTGTGTAAGTATAGAGACAACCTTCTTTCTTATTTGCTCATGTTCTGGTTCCCAAACAAACTCGTTCTTCCCTGAGGTCAACAGATATAAAGGCTTCATAAAACAAGAAAATCCTTGCATAAATTGCCTAAAATAAGACGCCAGCCCTATAAATTGTCTTAAAGCTGGGACCGACTGAGGAGGTGGTAATGCAGTTAACGCAGCAATTTTAAGCGAATTTGGACGAATTTCACCTGCACTCACTTCGTATCCCAAATATTGTACTGTTGACTTAAGAAAAGAACATTTTTTTATATTAAAGGAAAATCCGGCACACGTAAGACAGTCAAGGGTAATCTTTAATCTTTCTAAAGCCTCAGTTTTCGTTGAAGCAGCTACCATTACGTCGTCCATATAAACGACCACAAATGTATTAGCAAGATCTCCCAGGGCTTGTATAATGGTACGCTGAAAAACTGAAGGCGCATTTTTAAGCCAAAACGGCATTGCTAAGAATTCATATTGTCCGTCTGGAGTGACGAACGCTGTACACTCTACTGAGTCTTCATGCATGGGTATTTGATAATATCCACTTGCCATATCTAGGCATGTGAAATATTTTGAATAATTTTCCAACAAACTTTTTAATTCATCACAGTCTTCACCAACAAGACCTGTGTCTAAGTCATAAAATTTATCTTCGTTAACAAAATTATTAACAGTTTTTGTTTTAACAATTTCAAATTTCCCTGGTGAAATTATGACATTAAATCCAGGCGACAATATTTCTCGACCAATAATTATGTCATTTTTCATATAATTATTGTCTAAAACATGAAACAAAATCTCAATTTGATAATTATTAATATTTACGTTGGTAAGTATTTGCAATGTGCTGCAAACGCTGCCATTGCCAATGCCTTCTAACCTCACAACATTATTTAATCTTTTACCAGCTAGCTTAGCACTTATCTGTTGTTTGATTAATGAACACTCCGCGCCAGAGTCAAACGTTGTAGCAAATGTCATTCCTTGATGAACCATCTCTCCTTTAGGCTCAACAACTTCGCACAGTTGGACTCTCTTTACAGAATGTGTATCCTTGCTGTTGTCCGTTTTAGGTTTACTGCATTGTGTAGAAATATGGCCACGCTCTCCACACTTGAAGCAGGTTACATCAGATTTTTGACGGTGACCCCATGCGCTGCTGCCATTACGGTCCATAGCACGAGACGAATGATTTTGCTGCTGTCTAGCTCTGCATTCGTTGATCTTGTGGCCTAACTTTCCACAGAAGTGGCACTTAATTGTTGAAAGTTTTTGCCTCTTGATGTCAAGCAAAGACATTTCTTCCCGCGACGTCATCTTCCTTATGTTGAATGTGAATGCTTTTAACTCGGTTTGCAAATCACATCTGGTGCGCACATTTGAGGTGAAGGTCATGCGCTGCAATATGCTATCAACTTGAGCCAGCCTAGCAAGCGTTACGGAAGCTGCAATCTCCTCTACATCCATTTCACGCCATTTCACAATAAGCGACGTCATCATACGACCAGCATAATTCGAAAGGCATTCACCGTCGCTCGGACTGTTAGTTAGCATTGTCAGAAACATAGCCACTGGTGTTTCAACATTAGTGAACTGTTGAATGAATAGTTGCTTGAACTCGGGCCAATTCATTTCTGGATAACAAGTCCGCGCAAGCCATTGTGAGGCACTACCTTCCATCGCTGCACTTAACACCGTCACAAGGGCGCTACCTTTTATGTCATTTTCTGCCAAAATAATGTTCGCCGTAGAGCACCATGCCGACGCATCTGCGCCAACAAGGTCTGCATTGAATTTTGGCAGCACAACCGCGATTTTACTCGTTTTTTCAGAAATCGTTGCTTGAAATGTTTTAACGAGTTCTGTTAAGTTTTTATTTTGCAACTCTATTAGAGCTTTCCACGGCTCAGCTTCGTTGTTAGGTGCCGAGCCCGATCCCACTTCTGATATAAACGCGTCATTAACTTGATCCATTTTCTAATTGCGCAGCGAGTTTCGGTGGCCGAAGTCTACCCAAGCACTGACTTGCGTCGCACACTTATTCTTTTGTGCCTACCATCGAACCACGCTTGGCGACAGCGTCGTGGCCGTCGCCGCGCTAAAACGGTACCTTCCAAAACTACAAAATGCCAAGGACCAATCAGAGCGCAGTTAGCGGCTGATGCAATATTACTAATATGATGAAATTAGGATATTCTGGTGAAAACCAGAATTCCCATACTCCGCAACACACATACACAGTGCGTGCATACCGTTCGCTTTGGCACATGTAGGATTCTGGTGTAAACCAGAATATCCATACACACATACACAGCCACACAGTGTGTACGTGCAGTACACAGCAACAATCAAATACAGTGCGTACATACAGTACGCTCCGACATATATATAATATATAAATTATAAGATTTGATAAACTTATTGCTAGAGTCATACGGGAGAAGATCCAATAGATAAAGGAAAACAAGTAAGAAAGCTCTAGTCGGGTCTCAACCCGACTACGAGATCCCCTGAACCAAGTCCGAGCTGATTAAAACAACCTAGCTTACATCTTTTATCTATACATATTACCTCTGCGCGCATATACACATGCACACATACACACAGGCACGCATATACACATGGACACATTTGTATACACATGAACACATATACATGCCATGCACACAGAAGCACGCTCGCCGATTACTGCGTAGTTGATTTGAATGTATGTGTGCACACGTACAGGCTGCTGCAGCGTGCTTTTACAATGTTTCCTTTAATAACTTCTGTACTACTTAACGGATTTGAATGCAATTTTCTGCATTGAATGCTATTAATTTATTGAAAATACGGTTTTCACTAAAAAATTTGAAAAAATTAAATTGTGGCTTTGATAATTTATTTTTTTTATAATTTTTTTTTGTGAAATGTGGAGCCGGTATCCAAAATATGAAAAAATAGAAAATGTATTTTATTTACAAAAAGCTAAAAACAAAATTTGGTAGCTGTAGCTAAAAATATGTAAAAGATATTGTCAAAAAACTGAATCTTGATAACGTTTTAAATCGATAACATTGAAACCGAAAAATTTATCGAATATCTGAAACAAACTCGATATTTTCGCTGTATACACAGACCATCATGCAAAATTTGAAGTCTCTAGCTCTTATAGGTTCTGAGATCGACGCGTTCATACATACGGACAGACGGACAGACGGACAGACGGACAGACGGACAGACGGACGGACGGACGGACAGACAGACGGACAGGGCTAAATCGACTCAGCTCGTCACCCTGATCAAGAATATATATACTTTGTGGGGTCTGCCACGCCTCCTTCTGCCTGTTACATACTTTTTGCAAAACCATTATACCCTGATTTCCCATTTTCAATGGGTTCAGGGTATAAAAACTATAAATGACTAGAGGGATGGGGTAACCTCGGCCATGCTGAGGTGTGGCAATACCCATGCAACTGTTGAGGATATAGATACAGTTTTCTCTGGCTTGCCAAGATGAGATTAAGATTGACTTATTTGCTAATTTAATGGGTGTTCCTATACATACTTTATCTGTTTGAATGGGGTTGTTGGTTCTTTGAACCGATCTATCGTATTCTATAGAATGATTTCGTTTGATCCGGATGATTCCGAGCTTTAGCTCGAGCTGTAGCTTTAATGCTCTAGGAGGAGATGGAGTTAATCTACACAGATGGATTAGATCGGAGATGCTTTCTTCTGTGCGCTGTAAACTTCTGACCAAAATTAATGTACCATTTTTGCACAGGGTATAAAACCACACAAGCACATGCGGCCGACTAATAAGCTTGTTTATTTAATAAGCCCTTTTTCCAAGGATATTAGAAACATAACTATTATTGCACATGAAAAGAAAAATTTGAAGAAAAAAAACAATAATATTGAAAAGGGGACACATATTTCTTTTTGAATATCTTGCATGCATCCGTTTGTTACAAACAAACAACGAAATTTATATTTAAAATACTTAAATTCTAATGAAAAACTTGGTAATTTGTTTCAATTTCCCACACAACTTGCCGATTACCATCATGATTTTATCCAATCGTCAAAATCTGATAAATTTCTATTTAAATAAAAAACCGTCACAATTTTTGTTTTTAATTCACAATGAAATATTTGGTATCTATGCTCAAAAAGAAAAAGGTAACTCTATAAACTAAAATATGTGTAAATAATTGGAAATTGGTCTTTAGTTATTTCATTTGAGCTTTGACTTTTAAATACATACTTATGGCATATGTATATGTATGTATTTAAATCGAAAGCTTTAGGGATTTTTATAAGCAATGCGCGCGCAAATGCTACGTGTACAAGAGGCCAGATGCCAATTAAATGAACTGCATACAAAATACCCTCTACCACAGTTATAAATAAATACTATTTCTTATCTCTTAAACTTAACTTAGTGTGTACGTTTTTTCTAATTGTAAAACTTTTCTGTTTGATTCATAATCTTTAGGTCACATTTTTAAGTCGTAGTAGTAAAGATTTTCTATAGTTATTTTTTTTAATATTAAATAATTTAGGTTTAGTAAAGATTTTCTATAAAGTTATTTTTTTAATATTAAATAATTTAGGTGATGGCATTATCAGTATAGCTAAAATGATAACATTATCCTTTTTTATTTATCATAATTTCAAACACGTGCTTTTAAAAATATCTATTGGTGGACTATTCCTTACAAGGCTTTACTTACTACGTAGGGTATACAAATATTTCGAGAGCAAAAGTGTTGCAAGTATAGTTTGTTCTTATCAGAGTGAAGAACTTAACCTGTAAAAAATTTCTCGGTTGATTTCTATTTGTTTAATAAGTATTAATCTACTTATTAGTGAAAGATTTATTTGAATTGACGATAAAAATAAAACCAAACAAGTAAGTGCAATAAAATACATTTATAATTTACGTTTCAGAATATGGAGAACTAATAAATATGCATATTATTTAGTTAGTTATAACTCCAATATATTTTTTTATTTTATAAATGTGTAGTATTAACAAATTTTACTCATATCTGTCCTCAAGTTATTGATTATACACAACTAGCGTACAATCCACTGCGCAGAATCAATAAAAAAACACGCGCTTGTTTATATAATCTTAAAACAAATATCGCAAGCAACATTTTCTTTAAAAGAAATATAAACGATTATTGCTGAAGAAATATTTGAAAAGTAGTAAACAGACTAATATAATTTGTATCCATGTGCTTTGTACTTATTTTTTCAACTACATTCATATGTACATATGTATGTAACCGCGTTTCATATATGTACATACATATGTACAAATTTATTTCATAAATTTCGTACATACATACATACATATACATACCTTCATACGTATAAGCATTAAGAATTTTGAGATTAATTGAATAAAGAAAAGTCATATCAGAAAATATCATAGCTTTGGAAAAATGAAGTCTTCAAAAAGTACAAATAAAAGTAGGATAAACAATTTTAGAGCTTTATAAATTCAATTTAAAAATTTTACATTATTACATCCCGCAGCATGCGTCCTTGATAAGCTTTGGTTCTCTTCCTGTACATTTATAGTCAAGGCCATATAAATGGAAACACAACTAACACAAACAGTAGTACGCCGAGCTGCTGCGGCTTCAGCCAGTCGTATTACCTGCTCGACGTACATATACAAACACGCATGTACATACGCAGACAAGCAATCGCGCTGATTACTACGCACTTAATGCATTACTTCCTCAACTTGCCGTATGAAATAAGTTATTAAATAACTTCAGCTTAAGATGTCAAATCTGTTGAAATTTAAGAGTTGTAAGTGGGGCATCTAATTTGCTTCCCACTGTTTCTCCTTATTTTAGGGAGAATCGGAAAAGGTTTGCAATATTTATGATTGGCGTTTATGTCTGTTTATATGTTAATGTTATCTGATGCATTGCGACTATTGTGTGGTTACCAATGATTCGGACTTCAAAATAGACGATATCAATATGAAAACTTGAAAACTTCTCTTCAATGTTAATAAGACGAATTAAAGGCATCATTAGAGAAACATTTTAATTTAGTGACCGTTGAGTCAACGAGCTTTTTCGTTGGCTTTAAAAATTATAAATTTGAATTAAAGGTCACTTTGTTGTAGTTAGTTAATGCCTTTATTGAATTAAATGTTAAGTGCGATCAGCCAGATAACAATTGCCACTATTAAACACTGTATGCAAGCGACCGAATGTCGTTCGATCAACCAAGAATAATATAGCACTCAATAATTAGTTAAACAAATGCGAGCAAGCGACCAAGGTGTCATGCTGTCCGCTAAATATGAATATTAATATAATGCGAGCAAGCGACTAAATATCGTGATGTCCGCCACAGATCAATTAATAGACTATGTATATGCCGACTTAGCAATGCGGCTGCACTGAGTGTGCGAATTAGGATGAAAGAGGGGAACATGAGAGGCAGCGATTAGCTTAAGAGAGTGCAGCAGTCACATTAACAGCTGCTCTTCCAATTGTTTTGCTCTCTAGGCTGACCGCTCATCTGTGCTGATGGTGCTGCGCCCAACATAGTCCACCCGTTGAAATCCTAACTTTCAACAGATTCCTCCGTTGGCAGCAGACACAGCTTGTTGATGGCCTCTCTTTCCAGAGATGAGCTCCATCACTCTTGCCAATGGCCATTTTAGCGGCTGCAGATTCGTTACTTCGTTGATCGTCAACCCAGGTTGAGAAGTTCACCACATAGATCGCTGTTATAGAAGAGTCAAATACTCCCTTTTCCAGCGTGATCAGAAGACGTGCTGAAGATAGCTCACGCGTTGCCAAACATCCAATCGGTTGAAGTTTAGTTTCGTTATGTCAGGCTCACCGAAAGATGCAGGAGGGCCACCATTCAAGAAATGAGCTGGGGTCAATTTTCTGAAATTGAAACTAAGGGTCTTGAATTAATGATGATGTGATGCTGTGATGTGGCAGACCAGTGTGTGCAGTTCATCATATGCCAGGATGGAGAGTCCAACAGATCCGTAGAATTGATGCTTGGCGGTCTTGACTGCTGCTTCCCATAATCCACCAAAATGGGGGAACCGTGGAGGGATGAAGTGCCAGTCGATAGAGTCGGCCAGGCAGAAATCCATTACAGCACTTTGATGCTCTTGAAGCTCATTGCGGGCTCCAACAAAGTTTGTGGCATTGTTAGACCAAATCTGACTTGGCTTTCCTCACGTGTATATAAATTGCTTAAGGGCCAACAAAATGCCGCTGTAGTCAAGTCCTTGACTAGCTCCAACTAGACTGCCTTTGTAGCGAAGCAAACCAAAATGCAAATGTAGCATTATACTGGCGCCAAGTAGGAGAAGAGCAGCTGGTCAGATGCTGGATCCCATGCAAGATCAAGTATCTTTGTAATGTTGCTGCCATCATTGAATTTTGGAAATGACTCCTTGTCGGAATCTTCTCCGCCGTCAAGAAGTCTGGGCTGGCTTGAACCCCACTTCCGAAGCTTGAAATTCCCACGAACCAAAATATTTGACGTTTGCTGCATTACATTTCTTCAATTGAGTTACCGTCAGAAATTAAGTCGCCGACATAAGAATCACGACTCAATACATCAGCTCCTAGTGGAAAACGATTCAGCTTGCGCTCTAAATGATACAACTGTTGATACGACTCTCCCGGTAGCTCACAATTAGGCTTGACAGGCAATCGAACCGAGTCTTGCCCTCTGGGTAGTCGATTGAAGTTCTTTACAAAGTGTCTCTCACAGTCCAAGTCTTCCTTGCTGGCCTTTACGACGGACTTACTGCAGCTCTCAACCTCCCGGAACTGCCGATCCAGACGAGTAAGTTGATCTTCACAGGCAGACTCGATCCAGCTCTGAAATCATCTTCGACGTCAGCAGAACAGCATTCTGAGGTCGATCGACGCCTCCTGAGACAACCCAACCAAGCCGAGACTTTTGAATTAGTGGTAATCCAGGCATAAACTTGATTTGACCAACGCATAGCAGCTCATAAAATAAGCGGGATCCAATGAGCAAATCTATCCGCGGTGACTTGCAGAATGGTGGATCAGCCAAAGCTATGTTTGATGGTATAATCCAATTGCTTGTGTCCACATTGAAAATTGGCTGTCTGCCAGTTAAGCTGTTAAACAGTTAAGCTGGAAGCTATCATGGCCGTCTGACGCATGAGCCCGAAGATGGAGATGAACCGTGTGTCCGTCAGTAGCAACTCTGCTGTCGTCAAATCTGGTAGTAGTGAGATGTATCTGAGAACCTGAATCCAGAAGGGCACAACATGGAACGAAGGTGCCAGGAGCACAACATCAGAATTGAAATCTTGGGCGACGAGAGCATAAGCTACGTTTTCGGATGGATTTCATGCTGTATGCGTCATTGAAAATGATGGTGGCTGATTTGATTGAGCTGCCAATGGCGTTGGGCTTTAGCTATTAAGGTGGAGTAATGTATGATGCTTGGCTCACAAACACGACAGCCGCTCAAGCTACAGTGCTGAGATTGATGTCCGAACTTTAGGCAGTTCAAGAGTCCAGTCTTCTTGGCTTCCCTTAGTCGAAGAGCAGAAGACAAATTTGCAAATCTTGTGCAGTGGGATATGGCATGCTTTTGTCGTTGTGACCAGCGCTGATTTATTTGGAATATCTATGGTATTTGATGGTACCCAGGCTGCCGAGTGCTCGAATATGCACAGAATATTGTCGGACAGCTCTCGCAACTTGTTGACAGATCCATTTTTTTTGGCAAAATTTTCAGTTGACATACCTAGAGTCGTTGCTGAAATTTTGTACAAATAAACTGAAAATCAAGAAACATTCATTAACGTGCTTTAAGCTGGTAAAGCGTCGGAGATGCTTCCTTCTCTGCGTTGCAAAATTTTGACCAAAATTAATATACCCTTTTTGCAAGGGTTTAAATATATGATCAATAATAAGATAGCCTATATAAAATTACAGCAATTACCCAAATAATATAATAAATAATAATAAATACCGGCCCGCTATGCCCCAGATCACAGCTAAATTTTGTCATTGATATTGGGATCTATAAATCAAAAGATTTTGTTAGTAGAAAACTTAAGCAAAAAGAAGGTTTAACCTTATGCTGATATTCAAGAGCAGCACTCAAGGATTGGTCGAACAAGCGAAATGTGAAGAAGTTTGGATATAAAAGGATCATTAAACTCTTTTGACCAACGTTTAATTTAACCCTTAAACACCTTTGGCTTCGTTTACGTTTTAAAATAGTTTTGGGTCAAAGAGTACACCAAGATCTTTGATTACAAAAATAAATAATCAAAGGAATACTGTTAATTGAAAAGTTAACAAGCTGGGGTCTTGAACGACTAAAAGTAATAATCATACATTTAAAGCAATTTAAATATAAATAATTATCATCACACCAAGGGAACTATCAGCATACATAAGTAGATTTGTAAAATAAATTCAGAAAAAGAAAAATAATAATAAAATTTCACGTTCGCAGTTCTGATTGGTCGAGCCATTCACGAGTTGGACTCTGACTTACCAACACTCACCCACATTAGCGTGTAGGTGCAGGTGTTAATTTTCCAGTTAATCACAGTACACACAGACTTGCCAGCTCCAGCTAAATCAAATAACGCCAACGGCAAAGCAGGAAAAGGCGACAAAGGTGTGTCCAAAGCCACACCATGATTGCTCTTGGAGCGATAGCGAGGCAAACACGTCCAGCACGGAGACAGGAGAGGGGAAACGCAAATCCGCCATTCGCAAAGCTCAGAAGGTTACAATAACCAAAGTCAAGCAGATGATGAAGAAGAGGAAGAAGACAAGTCACAGGATGCGGCGCCTATTGCCCCAGAGTGGAGAATTAAGCCTCCACCAATATTTATTCCTGATGTAGGTTCCATCAAGGGAATGATAGCAGAAGTTGCTCTGGCCATAGGTAACTTGAACTTTGACTATAAGTCTGGAAGGGATGGTCGTATCAGGGTCAACCTCACTGATAAGGAGAGCTTCTCTAAGCTAAAAAGCTACCTGAACGTTAATGAAATCCGGTACCAGACTTTTCAAGTCAAGGACGACCGTGCTTATCGGATAGTCGTGAAACAGTAGAAATTAGGGAAGCCCTGGCTGCTCAAGGCCACACGGTACGGGGACAAGAAATTAAAAACGCCATTAGTCGAAGCACCAAAAAGCCGATGTCTATGTTCTTTGTGAACTTAGCAGAACTTTGTGAACTTTGTTACAACTTAAGCGCCTATGCAAATGTGTTGTCACGATTGAACCACCATTCAAAACCAAGGACATCATCCAATGCTACCGGTGGCAGAGCTTTGGACACTCACAAAAATATTACAGGCTCCCTTTTAAATGTGATAAATGCGTCGACGATCATAGCTCAATCGAGTGTACCAAATCCAAGGAGGACCCTGCCTGCAGTGTCCACTGCATGGGCAACCATGCCGCCTCATATAAAGGCTGAAAGGTGTACCAAAAAGCTAAGGAGCTGCACTTATCCAAACCATGGCCTATTCCACTGAGCTCAAGCTGCGCTGCATCCACAGTTCTGCCAGGCATCTCTTTCGCCAGTAGGCTGCGTGGATCCCAACAACCTCCTCTGCAGTCCGAAACTACTCCCAATGCCAAGAGTCAGTTAAACTCAAGAATGGACCGAGAAGCAATGGTTGAAAAAATGCTAGACCAGTTTGCAGCCATGACTCAATTGCTCACGTCTCTTATGCCGAAGCAATGATGTCTGCTGTCAGTGACACACTTCTAAAGAGCTCTGCCTATTGAAGTCACCTCCAACAATAAACCGTGGGCCTAGGTTGTCCAGCAAGTCGTGAAAAAGACCATGCCCAACATGGTGTCTTGGAGGACAATATACTGGCGCAATTGTTGTCCATTCGGGCTGCGGACTCTTACCCTTGCGCACTGGACCCAGGGCTCCTGATAAGCAGGGAGCTCAATGTAGCTTATCCCGCTCCTGATTATTACTGCCGCTCCGTCATATAAAATGGTCAAATCAGTTACGTCAATCAAATCATTAAGTAATTCGAAATTAAATTTATGATAGCAACAACGAAGTGTAGAACAGTTTGACGAAGAGGGAAACTAGGTGGAATAAATAGGGACAAAGCTAACTCTAATGTAGGATGATGGTTATCCTCCGGAACAGACAATGGAACAGACAATGGAACAGACAATGGAACAGACAATGGAACAGACAATGAAGAAGATCCAGAAACATCAATAATGGAGTTATCATTAATGAATCAACTAATCCGTTCAAATGATTTGAGACTGAGTTGATTTGAAACTAAGAGAGGTCAAACATTCCATCAAAAAAATCATGTTGAATTGATGGAGTAAAATAATTTGATTCAGAAAATAAAGATCAAGTAGTGTTCGGAACACCACAAATAAGTCAGTATCTTGAACAAATTCGAAGACTTCTTTAATATAGTTTAGATGATCCATATAACATGTACATCAGAAGAAGGGGCTATGTACGAGCAGGTCACATATCACGAGCATATTGGCAAAGTAACTTTGACACCAACAACCTCAGCATGATGGAGCGACATAAATTAAATATTCCGGGCCGAACGATCAAGTCTATAAGCAGTGAAGTTAGTTGAAAATATTTCACTGTTACAGATTGACGAATTTAACCACGTTTTAGTAAAGGCTATAATGTCATTATGACAAGAAAAGCTCTTTAATACTAGGTTCTTAACTTTACTCCTAAGGCCTCTAATATTTTGATAAATGATAGAGAACTGATTAGGAGTAAGATTTAGTTTTTTGGTACTTGATTTCATTATATATTATACATTTTTGAATGGGGTGAGATGTACGAGTATATATTCGAAATTTCAAGTCTAAGAATTCAAAAGCGACAAACTTTCTTGTACTAAAACATTTGTTTAAATCGATCTGTCCTATGGGAGCTATAGGATATAGTCTTCCGATCTGGAAACTCCGAGATATATAATGGCTGCAGCAGAAAAAAGCCTATGTGCAAAATCTTAGCACTGTTGCACTGTATATCCAGACTGACGGACAGGCGAACGGACGGACAAACGGACAGTGCTGTATGGGCGGCGGTGCTTCCTTTTGACTATTGCAAACTGACCCAAAAAATGTTAAGCTTTTTTCCATGGGTATAATAAACATCAGGATGTATGGATAAACAGAGATATTATCGTTTTCTGTATTAAATGCGAAAGTATATATTAGAGGTTTAAGTCACTAGCTCATTCTGCAAAGAGGACGACATGTTAACAACTGTAGTTTTAACTTTTGCATAATCTTTTATAAAGTATTTTCCCTTCAACTTACTCATAATAATTAGTTCATCTTTGCTAACAAGAAATTATGGTAAATCCTGGCTATATATATATATATATTTATGCATAATAAGTATTTGTTTCTTCTGTATGAATTTCGAAATGAAAATGCTAAGAATCACATTGTACCATTAAGTAATAATTTGTATGTTTTATAAGTCTATTTATTAACAATTGAAATCTGTAATCCTCTAATTTTAGAATGCCGCAAGAACCTTCTGAAGAAGTACCTGGTCCACAGGTACCGAAAACTGAACTGGAGGAGTTGCAGATAAAGTCACAGGGTGTTGCTGATGAGGTAACTATTGCTTTACTTATTCCTAAAAATATTTAGCTTTTCAAATTAGATATTGTGTTTTTTATTTTATGTAATTAATATTTGAGCTATAAGAAATTTCATAAAATATTTAAATTATTTAATATAAACTATTACCGACTGAAATTTAAAAGTTAAGCTTTTAATTAGAGCCTCGCAGATTACTTGAAAATTTCGTTCCTTTGCATTTTTCTATAGTGCTCCATCGTCAACATTTTACTCGTTTTTTTTTGTATACAATGTGAGGGAATGTGCAGATTCGAATCAGCCAATGATAAAGGTAGAACTAAGACTTAGACTAAAAATGTGTGGATCAGATTATACCTGATATTAATGATTGAATAGTGAAGCAGCCTTATCGTTATCATTGGCTAGTAGGTGCGCGATTATCTCCGTTTATCCTATGGTCGAAGTTTTTAATTAAATTAATTTCCCAAATTGGTCATATTTTTGCTTCAAGTAAGGTATTGATTAGAGATCTGCATGCCTTCACTTAGAACATAAGCGAAATTGAATAGAGTCGAATTGAATTGAGTTAAATAAGTGAGACGCGCACATTAAAGTGAGTGAGTATGAATACGAGTGCGTGTTATGTCTCAAGCCATGCAGCACTCAGCGAAATGAGTGAGAATAAATGAAGCGTAAGATGCAATTAAAACTTTGGCAAAGCTAAAGACACTCGAATTGTTCGAGATATTCGAATACACATTCTGCGAATTTGAACATCTAGAGGTCCCATGCTTCCCTTCTGAGGAAGAGTTTTGGAAAAAAAATCAAAGTCCTTTCCATGTTGTGCGCCCGAGTCTTAGTTGTGAGCCTTCACTCACTAAAACTCTTTCTGCTTTGCATTCAAATTCACTCAATTCATTTTGAGCATTGTAAATTCGAATGCAGCTTTTTTACCATTCATGCAGATCTCTAGTATTAATACCGTTAGTGTAAATTTTTGAAACTAAAATCCAGTTATACCAGGATATTTTTTTGCGAGCTTCATCTGTTTATATCCTTGTAAAATGGGTACATTAATTTTTAATAGCTTAAAACTTCTCCTTGAAGATATTTGGCGAAGATGTCACCAAATAGACCTCGAACGCGATATAACTTTTGAAATTTTCTCTATTTGGTAAAAGCCCAAAGCCTATATTTAGAATTCTTAATGTGTTTTTTTTAACGCTTTTACATATTGTAAAATATTATGTTATATAAATATTTTTATATTTTCTTTCAGTCCTTGGAAAGCACACGACGAATGCTTGCTCTCTGCGAAGAGGTAAGACACTATATATATAAAAAGTTTTGCATTAAATGTTTTGTTGTCCGATCTTCTATCTACTTGAATATATATAGATCGAACTGTCATGTATAGTAATGTTTAGTAGAACATTTGGCAGGTAGTAATCTGACAACTCTTGCAAGTTGTATTAATCTACCTTTTGTTTGAATATAATTTATTCGAATTGGTTGGATTTTTTTAATTATATGTTTTTGAACACATTGTGAGTGCTCGTGCGTAATACGCGTTCCGGCTATACCGTTTATAAGTGCAACGAATTAACCGCGCAGAATGTACAACGCTAAAACTGAACATCTTAAAGCCCCTATGGAGCAAATAAGAGATTTATACTCATATTTCTCAACCCGCAATAACGTGCCGGATAAAACAACTACAACGAGCAACTCTGCTTCTTACTATACCTCCCATGAAATAGAGCTCGCAGTGTAGATCTCCAGCAACAGTAAGTCCAAAACTTTCTACATTAAATGATGAAAGCGAAAAACGCAACTTTGCAGAAGCAAGAAGTGCACCCCATATAATTTACTGTTTTTGTTGCACCGCAGGTGCACTGTCGAAGGATCGAATGATCGGAACTGCATACTAAGGCTTGTCTGCTACATGTCCTGATAACAACGAAGACCGCAATATGAAAAAGTGCGGAAGCTGTAGAGGTAATCACATAGCAATTTACAGATGCTGTGTAGTTTACAAGGAGCTAAAAAGCGCATGCGATAAATGACCACTTTTATACAATCAAGAGCCTGTTTTGCTGCTTTACAACAGCCTACACTACCGAATATAGTAACTGTCAAGCGGAACATGGACGGGCCACAAAATAAAATTCAAGCAGTTTTATTTATTCTGCAAGGAATTATGAATTTTATGTAATTTAGGAGAACTATTGTGCAAAGTACAGTGATAAAGATACTCGCATCTCGACTGTTGAAAAAATCAAACTTGGATTTCAATATGGACTCCCCGGAACAAGCTTGCACTATCTCAGAACATCAACGGTCTTCTGTTCTTCAAGATATACCTCACAAGCAAGAACAACTTGTTAATTTATGGTCATGTGGTTTGCGTATCATCTCGATGGTAAAGTACACGGTAACACCGGTGTATTGACTAATAAATTTACCATAGACTAAGAGCTAAAAACCACACTTGTATCATAAACGCTAGTTGTTTGTCCTTCTATACAAATCCGTTTTGAAATCAAACTGGACCTGTAACTCCCCGCTATAGGGAAACGCGAGCAGCAGCAACATCATGTTGTCCAAGATCCCTAAAACTATCATCGGGGCACCATGGCATGTTTAAAATAAAAAAAAATCAGAAAGATCTAAAAAAAATTTTTTTCCTATCAAACCCGTCTCCAAGGCACCTACCCACCAATATACCATTAGTGCCCGCACATGTGAATCTGTCAACAGGATTCTCGTCAAATTTTTACTATTAGATGTGATAATGTTATTGGAAAAAATTCAACAAATAAAAGAAAGAAATTAAAAAAATGTACAAAAAAACCAGAAAGTATTATTGAACAATCATTAAAATTTGATAAAATATTTAGATTTTTTAAATATATTTTTTAGAAAGTATGTATACATATAAGCTAAAGTGTATTAAACTCGTGATGTCCGTCTGTCGGCTTGAACGCAAGATCTCATCTTCAAAGACGTTTCCCCTCCCTAAGTTATAAAGAGTTATTTTTTTGCTCGCTGAAATAATAAAATTGAATAAGCATTCAATTTGTGAATTTTTGGGTCCGCTTGTTCGTGTAAACATAAGTTATTTTGTCGGTATGGAAGCTCGAGACTTAAAATCGTCAGAAAAATTTTGAGATAATATGAAAAAGATCAGCTTAATTGATTTTAACAACTAAGAACTTAGCAGTCAGGCACAACCGACTGCATTATACTCGATCACGGTCTAAAAGCAGCTAAGCCAAGCTACTTGACTATCAGAAGATGGATGCAAATAGTTGTTGATCCTTTTCTTTTTTAAATCTCTGTCTTCAAATGTGTCGACATACAAGACGGACATTGCTGTAATTTTCAGCAATATTGGCGTCTGAGAATAAGGATTTGGAATATAATATAGTATACAACTACATTACTTGGCTTCTGTAGACAAATTTTGGGAAAAATTATATCTTCTACAATTGTACAGCTAGAATTAAAGTTTTGCAGGTGAATCTACTTAAGTTCTAAAGTTGAATTCTCCAATTCACCAAAGACAAGCAACTGGCTTCTTACTTTAAAGAAAAATACTATCAGCGTTAAATCTGTGGAAGATATAGTGTTGTCCGATTTACCACTCCCATAAAAGGCGAATGTCGATCAATCTAAGATGGAGAAAAACAATAACTTATATGTCAAATATGGATGTTCTAGCTCTAAAACTGTAGAAGATATAGTTTTACATTATTTGAAACTACGCCAATGGGCGTAGCTATATATGATATATCTGTTTATATAGAAGTGGGATACACGAGTATATATTCCAAATCTCAGTTCTTAGACTGCTAAAGTGACGGAAATTACAGCGTATTTTTGGATCGCTCACTAAGTAATTTCGTTTCATGACAATAGCTTCATGACAATATCTTATTGAATTTTTTCGCAGCCAACCTCGCGCTTAACCGTTTTATTTTTTTTTATTTCAACAGCTGATATAGTAAAGCTTATTTGTAAAAAATTTTGTTGGATTTTGTGAAATAGTTTTCATTTGGTGCCCCACTGAAGATGGAAGATCAAAAACAGATCAAATTTCGGCATATTTTACTGTTTTACTATCAAAAGGGCAAAAATGCAGTTCAATCAAGGCAAAAATTATACGATGTGACGGAGAAGATGTATTGACCGAACTCCAATGCCAAAATTGGTTTTCAAAATTTCGTTCCGGCAAATTTCCATCTTGAGGATGCACCACGTCCTGGATGGCCTTTTGAAGCCGATGTGCACAAAATAAAGTCGTGGGTCGATGCAAATCGTCGAATAACAAGTCGAGATGTTGCAGAAAGATTAAATCTGTCAAACGCGACGGTTAACAAGCACATGAAACGTCTAGGATTAATTTCCAAGCTTGACATATGGGTTCCTCATGTTCTCACAGAACGTAATATGCTTCGTCGCATTAACGACTACGATTCGCTTATTAGGCGTCAACAAAACGATTCATTTTTAAAGCGCATTGTTACCGGCGTGAAAAGTGGGTTGTTTACAACAATGTAAAGCGCATGGTCTAAAAAGGATGAACCAGCTCAAACCACTTCGAAGGCCGATATTCATCAAAAAAAGGTTATATTGTCCGTTTGGTGGAATTTCAAGGCGATCGATTATTTTGAGCTTTTGCCGGACAACCCAACTATTAATTCTGAAGTTTATTGCAATCAGCTGGACAAATTAACTGATGCACTTAAAGAAAGGAGATCAGAATTGGTCAATAGAAAAGGTGTAGTGTTCCACCAGGATAATGCGAGACCTCATACAAGTTTAATGACTCGCCAAAAGCTATTGCAGCTTGAATGGGATGTGTTACCATACCGACGATATTCCCCAGACTTGGCACCTTCGGAATATTACTTGTTCCGGTCTCTGCAGAATTTTTTGGATGGTACAACCTTCACCACTTGAACCAGTTTTTTGCCAGCAAGCATCAAAAATTTTATGATCGTGGAATTAATCTCTTACCCGAGAGCTTAACGTTTTTGAAAACGTATATTGTAGAAGGTAATGGGCTCAGCTATATATGGCATATTATTTTTTTTAGGTGTGCTCTATAAAAATGTATATTTTAAGTTTCAAGTCTCTGGCTCTAACAGCGCCCAAAACATTAGAGGTTTTATGTTAAGCTATATATATACATCCCCATTTGCCACGCCCTTAGTGGGATATATATATAATTTTTAATCGATCTTAAGGGGTGGTCAACAATGTGGACTTGCCAAATTTCGATGTTCTAACTCTAAAGCTGCAGAAGATACAGTTTTACTCGATTTGCCACGCCTCCAATATGTGTAGCTATATAAACCATATATTTTTGTATCGAGGTACTGTATCCGAGTATACATTTCAAACTCCTATTCTTAGATGGCAATATTAGCGAAACTAATAGCGTTTACGTTGGCTTCAGTGAGCATGGTCATGTACATTTTTGCTCGATCTTAAGAGGTCAACAGTAAACTTCTTGCAAAATTTTGAAGTTCTAGATCAAGAACTGTAAAAAATAAAGTTTTATCCGTTTTGCCACACCCTTTATGGGTGCAGATATATCTTTTTCTATAGGGGTATTTATACCAAATCCAAACTCTTAGACGGTAAACCTGACGAAAAAATATATAGCATTTCCTGATTTGCCACGCCCCTGTTTGCGTATCGGAAAACCACTTAAAGCTGATCTGACGTGGATGCACATGAGTATATATAGATGTTCGATCACTAACCCCACCTCACCCACCACCCATCGAAAAAGCATTACGACAATGAAAAACTGGAGGAATGGGCTAGTTTGGTAATACCCTTGCAATTGCAAAGGATATAAATACAGTTTTTTCTGATTTGCCACGCCCCCAACAATTGGATATATATAATTTTTGTGCAATCTATTAAGCATGGCAACAGTAACCTATATATCAAATTTTGAAGTACCTCTAAGACTTTGGAATATATAGTTTTCTCCGATTTGCCACGCGCTCAAGTAGGCGCGGATATATAAATTGTTGATCAATCTGAAGGGGAGGCCAAAAGTATATTACTTTCCAAATTTGGATACTCAAACTTCAAAACTTTAGAAGATATATTATATATATATATTTACCCGATTTGTCACGACCCCAAGGGGCGTAGCTATATATGCTATATCTTTTTGTATTGGGATGCGATTCATGAGTATATATTCTAAATTTAAAGTCTAAGACTTCAATAGCGCCAAAGTTATCCCACTGAAACATTTCTTAAAACCGATCTGTACTATGGGAGCAATAGGATATAGTTGTCCGATCCGGATGATTCCGAGATATTCAATGCCTGCAGCAGATTCCAGCCTATGTGCAATATTTCAGTTCTGTAGCTCTTATAGTCTCGGAGGAGATTGCGTTCATCCAGACAGACAGTCAGACAGACAGACAAACAGACGGACATGGCTATTTCAACTCAGCTCGTCTTGCTGATCAAGAATATATATACTTTATATGGTCGGAGATGCTTCCTTCTCTGCGTTGCAAAAAAATATACCCTTTTTGTAAGGGTATAAATATTGGAAAAAACTAAGTAAGGAGCGATATTTTAGATATAACAAAATTAAGATATTGTATGCTTAAGTTAGGCAATAGATTGATAGAAACTGAAGTAAGTAACACGGAATACTGACGATGTTACTTATCTATATATATACCTTGGCAAGACGACTTACTAGGCAACTTTTCCCGTTAAATCTAAAATCCTCAACAAATCGATCAAAATTTCTTAGAGCGATCACTTGTATATAAATCACAATATCCAGCCAAACTTAAACATCACGGAGGCCGTGACGAAGTTGGTTAGTACTCTTGCAATTTTAAAGAATAAAGATACAGTTTTCTCTGCTCTGCCACGCCCCTCATAAGCGGATATACATACTTTAAAGAAGAGGTAAATTTTCCTTAAAATTGTAGAAAATACAGTTTTTGCCACGCGCTTAATGGGAGTAGCTATATTTACTTTATACAATATTTATACTCGTTTTACCAACTAAGAGTTGGGATTTGTCATATATACTAGAGTATGCCACCCATACGGTGCGCCCATAAGGCAAATTGAATATAAATGGTTTTTTTTAGTTTTGTATCTAGAACATCAAAATTTAGGAAGAAGCTGACTGTTGACCTACTCAAGGGATCTTGCAAACATTTATATAGGCATTCGGAAAAAACTATATGTTGCACAGCTTTAACGCTGGGGTAACCAAATTTTGTAGTTCGATTACTGTTGATTCCCTCTACTGATTAAATTAATTAATTTTGTGGTCTTTTCACCGTATGTGCCGTCAGTTGCTCCCAACGTTCTTCCTCGTATTTTCTTTGGGTGGTCCATACAAATAAATTTTTTAAATTAAAACTTTTAAGTTTACTTTCTTTATTTGCCACGACACTACTGGGCGTGGATTGAAAACTGTTTTTATCGATCTTAAGGGGAGGTCAACAGTAAGCTTCTTTCCAAATTCCCAATGTTTTAGCTCTAAAGTTTTAGAATGTACAGTTTTCGCAGTTCGCCACTCCCCCAAAGAGCGTAGCTATACATACTAAATCTTTTTGTATGAAGATGGGATAAACGAATATATATTTCAAATTTAGACTTTATTAGCACCGAACTTTTCACTACTAAAGCAATCCTTTTAAATCGATCTATCCTATGGGAGCTGTAAGACATAGACGTCCGATCCGCATGATTCCGAGATTTAAAATCGATATACAATACAAAAAAAAAACTTTCTGAAAAAGCTCAGCCCTGGTAGCTTTATTGCTCTAAGAAAAATTACGTGGATCCAGACTGACGGAAATAGGTATTACATTTACCAATTTTCATAATAATTGGTACAGTAGTTTTTGAGTTTATCGATGACATACAGACAGGTATTCATTTTTGAATATAGAAGAAGATAAATAGGTATACATATTTGTCTTTTTTTTTAATTAACAATAATGAAAGTATTCATGGTGCTCAGAGTTGCGTTGATAAAATTGAAGTAAAGCTTAAATTACGCACGTACTGGGGCCGACCACCAGCTTGCGTTAAAACGCAAGCTTGCTCTTAGACGGATCGGAAAGCTCGCTTTGAGCGACAAGTAAGCTCAGCTGAGCGGGCTGATCAGCTGGAGGTCGCTGACGCGAACAATACCTTTTTTACAAGGGTATAATAACAATATTTTATTATTTTACTACGGCTTCAATAGTCCAAGCTATTAAGAATATTGACGCAGGATAGCCGCCGCTTACTATACCCTTGCAAAATTAGAATATTAATTTTGGTCAGAAGTTTGCAACGCAGAGAAGGAAGAATCTCCGACCACTTAAAGTATATATATTCTTGATCAGCAAGACGAGCTGAGTTGAAATAGCCATGTCCGTCTGTCCGTCTCTCTATCTGTCTGGATCAACGCAATCTCCTCCGAGACTATTAGAGCTACAGAACTGAAGGCATTCTCGAAATCATCCGGATCGGACAACTATATCCTATATATTAAGAAATGTTTCAGTGGGATAACTTCGGCGCTATTGAAGTCTTAGACTTTACATTTAGAATATATACTCATGAATCGCATCCCAATACAAAAAGATATAGCATATATAGCTACGCCCCTTAGGGTCGTGGCAAATCGGGTAAAACTATATCTTCTACAGTTTTAGAGCTAGAACATCCAAATTTGTAAAGTAATATACATTTGACCTCCCCTTCAGATTGATCGAAATTTATATATCCACGCCTACTTGGGTCGTGGCACATTGGGAAAGTCTATATAGTGCTTAACATAAATCAAATATTTTAAATGCTGTTAGAGCCAAACCTAAAACATATATTTATATCAACCACCCCTAGAAAAAAAGGTATAGCACATATATCTACGCCCATTAGGGGCGTGGCAAATCGGAAAAAACTGTATCTTCAATTTTACACCAAGAAACCCAAAAAATTGACAAAAACGTCAACCCTCACCGTTTTGACAAAATTATGAAAAATTATATATATCCGCTTCTTTGGGGTTTGGCAAATCAAAGTTTTATTGTTACAGCTTCAAAATTTGATATATGGGAAAATTTTATACATGGGAAATTGTTCTTTAGATTCTGCTCTGTCGAGTCAGATTATGACGAGCAATTTGATATTCTTTTAGCCAACGAGGAAGAATAAACATGTAACTTACAATATTAAAAAGGTGTTGTTTTTTTTTATTTGGGTACTGGAGGGGAAGAAAAATAAAACATCGAAATAAAAAAATTCGAAATTCTAGAATAAATTGACAGATATGTGTGCATTTTTTGACTCTAGCTTTAAAACTGGACTTTATGCCAAAAAATCGTACTTTTTGACCATAGTGCATTAGATTCTTAAGGTTGGGTGATTTTGTCTGTTGTTCATGAACAAGAATGCCAGTCTGCAGGCCCATTTATCACGAACTGCAAGCAGTTAGCAATTTGTGAAAAAGCTTGTGCAGAATATGATGTAATACTAAGGGATGCCCTCATCTTTGCGGTATACTTGCTATTATGCGAAGTCTCTTGATGTAAAATCATTGTATCTTACGGCTAACAATCTATTCACAGATTTGCTTGAAACAGCTTGTATGTAAATTATTGGAGTGTCGTCCTTATCTTACATATCATGTCATCTTACATAAATCTTAAAGCCTTGCGCAATATCGAGGAATAATGACATGCAATATTGTTTGTGCTCAAATCCCGTATGAACTTGAAAGGCGATATGATTGAGTTGTGTAGTGTAGAGAAGGGATCGGGAAAGAAATTCGTTCCCGTCCTTTCCCGTCCCAAAATAATTTTTGATTTGTCCCGACAAATTTTTCATTTTTCCGCGGTTCCCGAAATTTCCCGAAATTTTTTTTCAACTTTTAGAACTCTTATAATAAGTTCAATTTTTATTTAAAAATAACATTTTCTCAAAATTTTCTTCTCTAAGATGATTTCTCCTTTCTTCCAAAATTCTTCTAGAAGTAGAATACACCCTCTCACTCGTTGTTTATAACAATGGCAATTCATTGCTTTGTTCTCAAATTAATAAAATATTTGAACTTCTCTTAAATTTAACGTGATTTATCTAAGAATTAATTTCCTCGTCAATATCATTTTTCTGTTCTTTTATAAATACAAGTAATTTTATCGATTTATAATCTTCTTATCGGGACCCGCGGGAATTTCGGGATCAAGCACTTATCCCGACCATCCCGAACTTTTCCAGAATCTTTCCCATCCTGCCCAATCCCGAAAATTTTTTCGGGACCCGCGGGATTTCCGAAAATCCCGATCATCCCATCTCTAGTGTAGTGTAATGCGTTGTACTGTTAGTGTTGACTCAACGCACAAGTGGGTTTTGGAATTAATGCATTTGCCATTTGGTTGCATTTTGTAAATTTTGTGGAAACTATCAAAGCTTTGCAATTTCATTGAATAACTTATATATATTGTTAAAGACTCAGTTTAACATCTGTTTTAAAAATCTTGGATGATCATTACGACGATTTCATTATGAGTGATTGAGACCTATGAGTGAAGAGCCTTTATACCAATAGTCATCAGTCATTACAGGACTGCCTTCAGAAACCATTCTAAATTGTACAAGCAAAAGTCACTTGTCGAATGGTTTTTGTTGGAATGGACGACATGGTCGACTTGGCAAAAAATAGAAGATATATATATCGGCGACTTACGTATGTTCAATTCGATATTTATTTTCTGGAGCACCAAACAATTCCTTTGCTTGGAAGTGTTCTTCCTCAACAGTTACTGTACTTTTTTGTTATGGATTACATTTGTCTATAGTACATAGTGTAGTTTCGTGAAGTTATGAGCGGCTGAAAACAGACTGAGCGCTGCACTGGTTGTTGGCAGTAAGAGCACAGCACTGGATCTGACCATTTGTTTTTCATCTGGATTCAGCTTGATTCTAAACACAGGCTAAGGAATTTTATTTATGTTACAGGAGAGACGTGTTTTTTTGTGCTCCGCAATTATTGCTTTTATTTTTATTTTAAACTTGCATTAATTTTATTTGCTTATGTTTTTATTTTGCTTGATATAGCAAGTTTTGTGTTCTGTGCAAAGAATTATCTGTGAGTGCTTTGTGATTTGATTTTTAAATTTTCGGTTGTTGCTGCATTTTCAGTAATTGTTTTGCTTCGAATTCGGTTGCTATTTTCTATTTTAGCGCTTCCAAATTTTACACTTCTTTGTGTGTATTGCTGTCAACATTGCCCTAAGAAATATTCGTGTTTTGTTTTGCGAGTTTCCTCACTTGAGTTTCCCTCATTTTAATCTTTGTGCTTCTATCGCTCTCATCTTTATAGTTTTGTGTTATTGTTCTTGTTTGACCTCTGCTGTCAATTATGTCGTGCTGCAAAAAACCATGTACGTTTCGCGAAGCCGCTGATTCCGAATAACCTTAATTTATTAGTTGCTGGCTGTGTGAAAATCATATGCATGCTAAATGTGCTGGTCTCACAGAACGCGAATGCGACAGAATTACCGCAACTCCCAAAATTAGAAGTGGTGGCTTGAATTGCTCTTGCCCTAATTGTTTGGAAAAACAATTTTCATTCTCAAAAATGTACAGAGAAATGACTCTGAAATTGAAAACTGTTGCTAAGCAGCTGACTAGCGATTTCGAAGCTAGCAGCGGAAGACTTAGTGAATTTAATTTTGACTGTGCTAGAATGGTACAATTTCAGACGCAGTCATTACCTGTCCCGCCCCCTTTCTCCCTGTCCGGTCTACTTTACTCGCTTTACCTGCGCCTTTGTCTTTGGTTTATCAGCTAGTCGTATCTATGGTTCCAGAAAATAATCTCGATGGTAATTCTTTTCCATTGTCTTTTGACAGAGCCATTGAGCCTGAATCTTTACCGGGCCATAGCATAGCGAATGATGCTGCTGAATTCCGATTTGTGTCGAGTCGGAATGTTAAGGCTCCAACGAAAGTTGTGAGCTCCACTCTTGATTCTTAGCAAATTCCTGCTGCTCCCACATTAACGGTTGTTGCTCCGCGCAAATAAGTTTTTGTATCTATGCTTTCGGCAAATACGACTGTCGAATCAATAGCTGCATATATTTCAAGCAAATCCAAGTTCAATCTCTCGACTCCTCGAGAAATTGCTTCAATGTGCCGGTGGAAATGTTTCAAATTATATGTGATCCAAAATTTTGGCCTCCACATATAATTGTTGATGAATTCAACCCTAAGAATCGGAATCGGCCATTGCCTGTTTCGATCAAAATTGCTGTGGTACCAACTACCTTAAATAAGGTAGCAAAAAAGTAGATTATACTCCCAAACAGTTCATTTAGTTAATATCATTTATCAGAATGTTAGAGGGCTTAGGACGTAAATTAAGATTTTTAAACAGCTTTTCTTGTCAAAATTGCATTATAGCCTTTACAGAAACGTGGTTAAATCCCTCAATCTATAACATTAAAATTTTTATACCCTTGCAAAAAGGATATATTAATTTTGGTCAGAAGTTTGCAACGCATAGAAAGTATATATATTCTTGATCAGAACGGCGAGCTGAGTCGAAAAAGCCATGTCCGGCTGTCCGTCTGTCTGTCTGTCTGAGTCCGAGACTATTAAAGCTACACAGCTGAAATTTAGCACGTAAGCTCCAATCTACTGCAGGCATTGAATATCTGAGAATCATCCGCATCGGACGTATATATTCTATAGCTCCCATAGGACAGATCGGGTTTAAGAAAGGTTTTAGTAGAATAACTTTGGCGCTATTGAAGTCTAAAACTTGAAATTTTGAATATATACTCATGAATCGCTCCCCCATACGTGCCAAATCGGGTAAAACTAAATCTTCTACAGTTTTAGAGCTAGAACATCCAAATTTGGAAAGTAAAATACCTTTGCCAATATTCTTAAACTTGAAACTGAAAACATATTATTGTATCAACCACTCCTAGAAAAAAAGATATAGATATATATATATGCTTCTCCCATTAGGGGCGTAGCAAATGGAAAAAAACTTTAATTTTTACAATTTAGCACCTGGAGTCCCAAAAATGACATAAACGTTAAGATTGACCGTTTCTGCAAAATTATGAAAAAATTATATTATATCATATTATATATTAGGGGCGTGGAAAATCGAAGATAACTATATCTTCCAAAGTTTTATAGCTTCAAAATTTGATAGAGGTTACTGTTGCCCTGCTCAATATATTAACTAACAATTATATATATCCACTTGTTGGGGCGTGGCAAACCAGAGAAAACTATATCTATACCATCAAAGATCTTCTCCATTGTCTGTTCCACAGGATAGCCACCATCCTAAATTAGTGCGAGCTTTGTTCCTTCTTATTCCACATACTTTTTCTTCTCTTTCAAACCCTTTATCAATTTGTCGTTGGTATCATAAAGGTAATTTTAACTTACAAAATGAGTTAATTAATGCTAATAATTGGTCCATTTTATATGACTCGGTTGACATTAATTTTGCAACTAGTTATTTTAGATGTTTGTGTGCCTACTTGTGCTGTTTTACCACCACAAATAAGCCCCCTTCGTTTTCTCGAAGACTCAATAATTTCAAAAATATTAAATCTAAATACTACAAAAGATTTAAAAACTAAAGGAATTGGCTAACTTCGGTCATGTCGAAGTTTGGTAATACCCTTGCAATTGCAGAGGATATAGATACAGTTTATTCTGATTTGCCACGCCCCCAATAATTGGATATATATAATTTTAGGGAAATCTATTGAGCAGGGCATCAATACCTCTAAGACTTTGGAATATATAGTTTTCTCCGATTTGCCACGCCCCCAAGTAGGCGTGGATATATAAATTTTTGATCAATCTGAAGGGGAGGCCAAAAGTATATTACTTTCCAAATTTGGATGCTCTAACTTTAAAACTGCCCCCAAAAGGCGTAGGTATATAATCTATATGTTTTTTTATTGGGGTGCAGTTCAGGAGTATATATTCCAAATTATAAGTCTCTGACTTTAATAACGTCGAAGTTATCCCACTAAAACATTTCTTAAAACCGATCTGTCCTATGGGAGCTATAGGATATAGTCATCCGATCCGGATGATTACGAGATATACAATGTCTGCAGCAGATTGGAGCCTATGTGCAAAATTTGATTTCTGTAGCTCTAATAGTCTTGGACGAGATTGCGTTGATCCAGACAGACGGACAGACGGACATGGCTATATCAACTCAGCTCGTCTTGCTGATCAAGAATATATATACTTTATATGGTCGGAGATGCTTCCTTCTCTGCGTTGCAAACTCCTGACTAAAATTGATATACCCTATTTGCAAGGGTATAAAAACGGGTGCTTTATATTATGGCAAAGTAAAAATTTCGAATTCTTAATTCTCAATGTTATGAAAATTATTTATTTCGATGCAAAAGTCCATTTGTTCGGAACCCTAAACAATTTTATTCGTTTGTAAACTCGAATCGTAAATATTCTTTTTTTATTGTTTAGATGAATCTAGTAATGATTCTGATGGATCCGATCTCTTTGCTAATTTTCTTCCAATCCACTTATTCTGCTGGTAATCCCTATATATAATGTCTTACCCCTATTATATTTCCCCATCAAATTATTTTATTTTTCCAGTTGTGAGCCTTGATTCCCTTTCATCTGCCATTGGCATTGTAAATTCCTCTTTCTCCCCTGGGCCTGAAAACATCTCCAGTTGTATTCTTAAGGAGTACAGTGGTTACTTTGTGTTTCCATTGCTCAAGCTCTTTAACCTGTCTTTGGAAACAAGTATTTTTCCGAATATGTGGAAAGAATCTTATATCATTCCTCTCCACAAAAAAATATGTCAGGTCTGATATTTCCAATTTAGGGGTATAGCAATATTGTCTGCTATATCGGTCAACTGCAACCAATTTACTTGAGTTTACCTCTTTGGTAAATTATGGGTTTCTTGCCGAAATGCAAACTGATGTAATTTACACTGACTTTAGTAAAACATATCATTCTGTTCATCACGAAATCCTACTTCAAAAGCTTGACCTCATAGCATTCACTGTTGACACACGTTAAGTCAACTTTTTTGCAATTAATAAAAAATAAAAAATAAATAATAGGATTGACCTCAAAGCCTTGCTCAGCTATTGCATTTTATATTTTCAGTGTAGGAGGGGTTGGTGCTATTCCTTTGATGACGACTTGATTTGGTTGTTTTCACAAAGCTATTTTTCATGGTACGGTTTATATACTCGTTCACGAAGTGAAAAGAGTATATTGGTTTTGTGCAATATCCGTCTTGTTGTCCGTCCGCCTGTCTATATGAACGCGTAGCATTTGGACACCTTTGAAGCTAGAGACTTGAAATTTGGAGCATATGCTATGTGTATACCCGCGTCAGTGCTTAACTGTTTTTCCGATACGCCCACAGGGGGTGTGGAAAGTCAGGAAATGCTATATATATTAAAACTAAAACGCTGTTATTTTCGTCAATTTTGCAGTCTAAGAACTGGGATTTGGAATATATACTCGTGTGCATCACCCCAAACCAAAAAGATATAGTGTATGGGAAAGCGGGTTAAATCGTATCTTCTACGGTTTTAAAGCTAGAGTATTCAAATTTGGCATATGGGTTACTGTTGACGTCCCCTTAACATAAATCAAAAAGTTATATATCCACGCCCCAATCGGCAAATCGGAAGTTTCTATATGACAATTTGTATAAATCTCAAAATATTTTGGGTGCTATATGAGTTAGAGACTTTAAATTTTAATATAAATAATTGGCGAAAATAATGGCGTTTATCTCTGAAAAAGTATAGTTATTCCCTATTCGACACTCCCCCAATAGCAGTGGCTATATCAATTTATAATTGATCTTTGGCGAAGGTCAACAGTAAGCCACTAGTACATTTGGATGTTCCAGCTCTACAAATGTAGAAGACATAGTTTGTACCGATTTTACGCCCCAAATTGGCGTCGCTATATATATATCCCATATCTTTTTGTCTGTGAGTGGCACACACGAGTATATATATTAAAAATTCCTAGATGGAAATGTTGGTAAAAATAATAGAGTTTATGGCTGAAAATATATAGTTATTCCCGATTTGCCACTCCCTCAGTGCGAGTTTATATAG
Organism: Drosophila gaucha; assembly: GCA_035045545.1. Taxonomy (NCBI): domain Eukaryota; kingdom Metazoa; phylum Arthropoda; class Insecta; order Diptera; family Drosophilidae; genus Drosophila; species Drosophila gaucha. Next base: position 194,376 of record JAWNOY010000010.1, read on the forward strand.
ACAATTTTGATCGACCTTTAGAGAAGGTCAACAGTAAACAGTAGCGACTTGTATAAATCTATACTAAAACTCTTTTCTACAATAAACTCTTCTCAGTTTGTGAACTAGTATAAAACAAGTAAAAACTGCCTGACTATGAGATCCCCTGAACCTTTGTTCCAGTTTGCATTTTTACATACAGATAAAGATACAGAAAGATATGAATGCAATAATAAAAAAAATTCGTTTTTGAGCAAAAAATATTGACAGCAACGGCATTTGAACCTGCGACTCATCGCTTGCTAGCCTCTAACTAAAACACCACACTCTTCATATTGTTCTCCATGACAAAAACACCACTAAAGTAGCAGCGGCGAGAATTACAATTAAACTGAAATTTTACAAATAAAATTCAAAAGAAGAATGTACACATTTGAATGTTTGTCTGTACACGTACAGACCGTGTGCACAGTATGCACTGCGCACGTATTGGCGCTCGCTGCCACGTGATTTAGCCGATTGACAAAATGTTTCCTTTAATAACTTCTATGTGACTAAACGGAGTTCTTTTATTTTATTGAAAATACGGTTTTACTTAAAACATTAAAAAAAAATTAGATTGTAGTTTTTATAAATTTTTTTGAAAAAATTGGTTTTGTAAAATGTGCAGCCGGTACTCAAAATAAAAAAAAAAACTAGAAAGTGTATTTTATTTACAAAAAGCCAAATGCAAAATTTGGTGACTGTAGCTAAAAAGATGTAAAAGATATGCATTAAAAACTGAATCTTGATTAGGTTTTTAATCGATATCAGTGAAACATTAAAAGTTATCGAATATCTAAAACAAACTCGATATGCGCGCTGCATACATGGATCTTCGTGCAAAATATTAAATATCTAGCTCTTATAGGTTCTAAGATCGACGCGATCATACATACGGACAGACACACGCACGGACGGACAAGGCTAATCGACTCATTTCGTCGTCCTGATCAAGAATTTATATACTTTATGGGATCTGCCACGCTTCCTTTTGCCTGTTACATACATTTTTTTTAACAAAACCATTATACCCTGATTTCCCATTTTCAATGGGTTCAGAGTATAAATATAATAGCTTGTATAAAAATACAACCCGTGATGTAATTAATATGAAAATTCGGGCTATTATATTTAATAGCAGCATCAACAGATTTCTCAAATGGTTATAGTTTAGCAAGACCAGCAAGGCAAAATCAGCTGATGAAATGAATATGAACACAACCTGCTAAATTTTTATTGTTGATACGAAATAATCAACAGTTCATGTGATTTTTTGGTATTTACACTGTAATATTATTCAAGTGTTTGGAAATGGTTGGTAAAGAGAAAAATAATATAATTAACGTAATAATTGTAATAATGTGTATTTAAAATAAAAATTAAAAATTCAAACAATTAAAACTATCTAGCATTATATAATCGGTCTCCAAATGAATATCGTTAATTCACATAACCATTTAAAAATTTGCGTTACAGAATAATGTCACCCAATATTAGCTCAGATCATGCAGTCAAGTTTGAAAGAAATAGATACACATATGTAAATATCGTTAATTCACGTCATAACAAAAAAAATTTTTTTTTTTAAATTTATTTTTAAATTTATGTCTTAAATATAAAACGAAACGTTTGTCAAAAGCAAGTGTGGCAAACATACATATTTGAAAACTGCGCACTTGGGCAATATATTTTACTATAATAACATTATTTCCTGTGTGCTATTGAAAGTGAAATATAAATACTAATTCCAACATACAAATTAATATTAATATATATACTTATACAATACTAACACTTATCTATACACTTTTACAAACTTCTACAAACTATTTACATTGCATTTTGCTGCACACCAGAGCAAGGAGGCAGGAATACGTACACTTGTAGCCCTTGATGATCAAGGAGGTGAGTCCACTACTAACACAACAATATATCACATTTTTATAGGGTATCAATTGAAGATCATAACATTACTATTTTGTTTAGATTTACATTTACAGCACTACATAACTTGAAGCACGTTATTTTAATACAAATACACTTGACTATACTTTAAATCTTTCATCTAGGAATAACAGAGCTGGAGACATCGTAGGCTCTTACATAACATAAATTCGATTTCTTTCCAAGAAAACATTATCATTGAATATGAACATGGATAAATCAAAACTTTTTGCTACTTGCTGAAATTTTTTTTGAATATTTTATAATACTAGAGGGACGGGCTAAATTCGACCATGCCGAAGATGGGTATTACCCTTGTAATTGTAAAGGATGTAAATTGACGTATTTCCTCATTTTTAGCTAGATGTCAAATTTTCGGGCTTTAGCTGTACAACTTTGGAAGATATAGTTATCTCCCATTTGTCACGCCTAAAAGAGGCGATTGTGTATAATTTTTTTTCCATTTTGTAGAAGCAGTTGAACTTTAGGTATTTCTTAATTTTCAGGTTTCTAGGTGTAAAATACAGTTTTTACCGGTTTGGCACGTTCCTAATGGACACTATATACCATATGTTTTTGTATGGGGTGATTCATACAAATATACATATGTTTTAAGTTTCAACACTCTGGCTCTAACAGCGCCCAAAATATTAGAGGATTTATGTTAAGCGATAGACAGACTTCTCGATTTGTCGTGTCCCTATTGGGCGTGGATATATACATATATTTTAATAAATTTTGATTTATCTTAAGGAGACGTGAACAGTAGCCTACGTGCCAAATTTGGATATTCTAGCTCTAAACTTTAGAAGATATAGTTTTACGCGGTTTGTCATGCCTCCAATTGACATAACTCTATATACTATATATTTTTATATGGTCCACATTTCAAGTCTCTGACTTTAATTACGTTGACATTTTTCCGATCTGTCCTATGTGAGCTATATGATATAGTCGTCCGAGCCGGATAATTGCGAGATATACAATTGTCCGTCTGTCCGCCCGTCCGCTTGCAAGAACGCAGTGATCTCGTAAACCACAAAAGCTAGAGATTTGAAATTTTTGATATATATTCACGTATACCATACGCAGTACAAGTTTATTTTTTTTTTCGGTAACTCATCCTATTTCCTTATTATCGATAACAATCGATATTTTGACTTTGTTTTTAAGCTATAACTTAAAGACCTTAATAGCTAGAGATACCAAATTGACTATGCTGGTTTCTGTAATAAAACTACAGATAATAAACATTTCACATTTTGAATACCTCCCCCCATTAGCCCCAAAAGTGAAACAAACGTATTTCAAATACTAGGGAGTTGAGATTTCGTATATATACACACTTGAATGTGAATATTATATTTTGAAAATTTCATTCAAAAATTACATCTAGAAGCGAAGTTATTTAACAATCAATTTCTCATAGTACTGCCCAGAATGCAGCCAAGCGCAGCCGCTAAATCAACTAGGCATATAAGCGGCGCACGTGCTTGCATGTGTATGTGTGTGCGCGCTCATATACTTATATGTATAGATAAATGATATAAGTTATATTGTATAAAACACCACCTCGGACTTGGTTGAGGGGATATCGTAGTCGCGCAGACCCGACTAGAGCATTCTTACTTGTTTTTGCAATGGTCTTTTTTTTAGCGATGAGACCTCTCGATGCTCAAATTTGTACATTTTTCTTCACTTATGCTTGTGTGTACATATATACATACATATACAATTCGATAGAGCGCTGTGAGAGAGCAACAATATATCCCATTGCTTGGTGCAGATTTCGAGTGAGTAAGGGACCCGAGCAAATACGAAGTTGTGTAGGATCTGTCGCACCAAAAAAGTCTGCTGAAAAACTTTGTACCAGATGTGTCATCTATGGGTTGTGTGGTAAGTGATTCTGGGCAGAAGAATATATATTTAAAATTTTAAATTATTAGCTTCTATAGTTTACAGACGGACATGGTTGAATAGACTCAGCTCGTCGTCCTTTCAAAAATAAATATATATTTCAGAGAATTTAAACTAAACAATATATAAGCTTTCCCGATTTGCCACATCCCTAGTAGGCGTGGATATATTAATTATTATTTGATCTATCTTAAGATGAGGGCAACAGTAGCGAAATTTGGGTGTTCTAGCTCAAAAACTGTAAGAAATCCTGTTTTAACCGATTTGCCATTCTCTCAAAGGGTATTTTTGTAGGAGGGTAGTACTCACGAGTATATAGTCCAAATTTCAAGTCATAGATATTAATAGCGCCGAAATTTCTCTACTAAAACTATTCTTAGAACCGATCTATCCGATGGGAGCTATACGATATAGTCGTCCGATCCGGATGCTTGAGAGATATACTATGCCTGCAATAGAAGGCATTCTATGTGCGAAAATATCTGCACTGTAGCTTTAAAACTCTAGGATGAGATTGCGTTGATCCAGATGGACAGACAGATAGACGGACACGGATTGATACACTCATCTCGTCATCCTAAACAACAATATATATACTTTATATAGTCTTAGATGCTTCCTTCTGTGCATTGCAAACTTCTGACCAAAATGAATATACCCTTTTTCCAAGGTATAAAAAGTATAAATTTGGCTACATTGTCTGTGAATGTCAGAAGATAACGTGCTCCATAAAGTGTATAGATATTTTTTTTTTCTGATTAACATTCGAGTCGATAAGGCACTATCTGTCTGCTATACAGGTCCTCATAAAGCATGCGCAGCTCTTATTACGTCTCTATGAAATCGAAAATAAATTATATTATTTTATATATCCTGCACATTTTAAGAACAGCTTACATAATTTGGTATAAACAAGTTAGAACATTGTAGTCAGGTTCAGCCGACTGCATAAACTCGTTCAAGGTGAAAAGAGAGCTAAATTAAATCAAGTATTGATTTTCAACGCCTCCATGCGCACACCATATAATTTGTTTGACTGTCAGTAGAGGGGATCAACAGTAGTTAGATCACAAAAATTGTTAAGATTTAGAAGATATAGTTTTATGTGAGTTGCCCCGGCCCCAATGGGCGTAGCTATATACATATACTCTATATATTTTTGTATAGCGGTGAGGTACACGAATATATATATTCTAAGTCCCTATTTTTAGACGGTAATATGGGCAAATATAATAACTTTTACGTATAAAAATAGATGGTTATACCCAATTTGACTGTCTCCTAGTAGGCGTGGCTATATAAATTTTTAATCTATGTTAAGAGGAGGTCTTGCGAAACTTGAACGTTCCAGTTATAAAACTGTAGAAGATACAGCTTCATCCGACTTGAGACGTCTCCCATTGGCGTACCACACATGTAAAGGGGTCGGATACACGAGAATATATTTAAAATCCCAGCTTTTAAACGGCAATTTAAGCGAGTATAGCAATGGCTTAGTAAAAGATACGGTAATTTCCGATTTGCTACGTGACCAGTTGGCGTGGCTATATAACTGTTGATCAATCATGAGAAAATGTATGTTCTTCATTTTTATACTCTGTTCCCAAAGGGAAAAAGAGTTTTTTGGATTTGTGCAATGTCCGTATTGCTGTCTGTACGTCTGTCTGTAATGACGCGCAGAATTTGGACACCACAGAAGCTAGAGACTTGTAATTTGTAATATATACTCGTGTGAATCCGCGTCAGATCAAATTTAAGTGTTTTTCCGATACTCCCAAAGGGGCGTGGCAAATCGGGAAATTCTATATTAGAGGTACAGCATCCAAATTTAACATGTGGGTTACAGTTCATGAAATTGAAATTTAAAAAAAAATAATCATTAATATGTAAGCCACCGTAAAACAAATTCTACAATAGTTGACCTCACCGGGCATCGAACCTGGGTCTTGTCTACCACAATGCAAGTCTGTTTCAACAAATCAAAACTAGAACGCGCTACGCGCTCGCCGCTGCTGCTAGGCGCTTGATTTTTCTATACGTGTGCACACATATATTCAATTTCGCGCATCATCGTAAAAGAGACGGAGTGGCGTAGTGATAGGGTTGGTGGCATGTGAACCGTGTGGACCCAGTTCGAATCCAGGTTAAATCTTTATATTTTATTTAAAATACGGTTTTACATATAAAATTTAGATGTGGCTTTATTTGCAACTGAAGTTATATTAAATTGATTTTTTAAAATGTGGAGCCGGTATCCAAAATATAAAAAACCGAAATTGTATTTAAATTTTATTATTTTATTTTAAAGCTAAATGTAAAATTTTATGAGCTTAGCTAAATTTATGTAAAAGATATGCTCAAAAACGGAATCATATTAATTGAGCCTACACGGAATTAATAGGAACAGAGTATCACGCAGTCGGTGGCGCCCGACTGCAAAGTTCTTACTTGTTAAAGCTAGAGACGTCAATTTTTTTTAATATTTACCCGCCTGTGATAAGTTTACGTGTTTTTTGGATACACCTACTGGGAGCTTGGGAAATCGGATAAAACTGTATCGTCTACAATTTGAGAGCTAAAGATCGTACAAAAATTTATATATGCACGCCCACTGGGGGCGTGGCAAGTTGCAAATCACCACATCCATTAATAAAACAGTGTTATTTTCGGCAACATTGCCGTCCAGAAATTTAGATTTGGAACATGTACTCGTTTATCCTACCCCCAGATAAAAATATGTAGGATACAAAGCAAAGTTCGCAGCGTGGCAAATCGGTAAAAACTATATCCTTTACACATTATTGTACAAATTTTATACAGCAAAAATAAATGTTATACAGGAACGATCATTTGAAACGATTTTCCCAAGAAAAATAATAATAATTCAACAATTAATAATATTATGATTTATAGAATTTGTGATGGTTCCTCAAAAAATGTAATTGAATATTTAATTCAGAGAATTGTTAAGCCAACGTCCTTTTTCGTTAGCTTTTATGTTTGCTTTAATTTAATAAGAATTTTATGTTTGGGGTAATGTTAGCAATTGATGTAATATGATGTTAACATCGCGAGCAAGCGATCAAATGCAGTGCTGTCCGCTAACAATATCTGCGGTTATGCTACCAAACAAGATACCAAGTGACGGCTTAGAAAATCGGCTGCACTGAGCATGCGAAAGAACACGTGATAGAGGGGAGACTTGAAGATTTCGCTTGGCTGTCTGTTATCTGTGCTGTTAGCTGATGGTCCCAACTAACTCCCCCGCTGATATTCGAGCTTTCAACAGCTTTTCTTAGGGTCATTAGATACAGCTTGTTGACCACGTAGAAAAGTTCGCCATTTAGCTTCATGGTGAAGCAGAGTTGAATACTTTTTCACTAAAGCTACCAGAACGCCAGCTGAAGATAGCTCACCGGCAGACACACATCCAACCGATTCGAGCTTAGCTTCGACATGTCAGACTAGCTAAAGGACTTAGGAGAGCATTCAAAAATGCGCAGGAGTCAATACGTCCACGTCTGCTGGATTTCCTGAAATTCAAACCAAAGGCCTTGAATTAATGACAGCAGCGATGTGGCAGACTAGTATGCGAAGTTCATTGGACCGAAGAACAGACAGATCGTTAGACACGATGCTTGGTCATTTTTACTGCTGATTGCCAAAAAACTACTAAAGTAAGGAGACCGTGGAAGGATGAAGACGAATTTTGTGGGCATCTGACAGATATAGATGCTTCGACCAAAAGCGCAAATGTATACTGATCATTTTCAGCCGAATGACAGGACCTGTTTTTAAGAGTAAATTCAAAGAATATCCAGTGGATGTAGTTGCTGAGACATCAAAAAGCATTTGAAGCTTAGGAGTTCTATCTTCCTTCAAATCGCATATGGAAACAAGCCTTTGCAGATTTGAAATGATTTTGACAGAGCACGCCATATTTGAGCTTATTCCAAATATTTCTTAATAAAGACTGCATACTGGCTCCTTAAATGTGGTAAGCAATATAAATCAGGTCACAATTCGTGTTAGCCAGGGCTTAGTCGATTAAATTGCCACTCAGTCAAACTTTTTCTTCCTGTCGCTGTACCTCTCAAACGTCTTAAAAAATTAAGCTGGAATATCAAATGGTCATCAGTGCAAGACTGGATCCTGCTCTGAGGACACCGTCAACTTAATTCAGTGAAACATTGGTTTTTCGAATTTACCACGCCCGTGAATGCGGACAATACAATTTTTTTACTATCAGTAGAAGGGATCAAAAATATTGGGAGGAGAAACGTAACTTATTTATCAAATATTTGAGCTTTACACGAGATACACGAGTAAATATTCCAAGTCCCAATTTCTAAACGGCAACAATGCCAAAAATAGCACTGTTTAAAAAAAAAAATATAGTGATTCCAAAATTGCCACGACCCAGTGGGCGTGGGTATATAACTTTTTGATCGGTTTTAAAGAATGTTAACAAATACCTACTTTCCGATGGGATTGGATGTTCTAGTTCTAAAGCTGTAGAATATACATTTTTATCCGATTCGAAATTAAGGGGAAATCAGGATATAATGGTTTTGTAAAAAGTATGTAACTGTCTGCACTATGTATGAACGTCGATCTCAGAACCTTTAAGAGCTAAACGGGTTTGTTTCTGATACTCGATAACTATTCCAGTTGCTTGATATCGATTAAAAACGTTATCAAGATTCAGTTTTTTGAGCATATTTCTTAAATGTTTTAAGCGAAAGTCCCCAAATTTTTAATATACCTTTTGTATATAAAATACAAGCCGTTAAGTAACACAAGACTTTTCTCTATACGTGTGAGTGAAGTGAGTGCACTTTTTGCAATGAAAGAGTGTGGCGTCGTGGTAGATACATTGACTTGCAAGTCGCCGGTTCGAATCCCGCTATAGACACATTTTTTTTTCAATTAGAATTTTTTTTTTACTGCGTTAATTTTTTTACTTCCGTTATTATTATCATCTGTCTGTATGTATGTAAAATTGCAAGAGACAGACAGACGGGAATGGCTATTAATATATGTATATATCATCAGCTATATCAATTCAGCACGACGAGTTGAATGAATAAAATACTTAATATAGATGCTTCCTTTTCTGAGTTGCAAACTTCTGACCAAAATGGTACACAATTTTGAAAGGGTATAAAAATCCTCCCACCTTGCATACCCAGCGCTGGAACTTACATTTAATATGGACATTATATTTTTATGCGTTCGAATACCGATTGATCATTCCGTTTATAACAAACCACCGCGGTCAACTGGACATACGTATTTATTTGCAATGGCGCGCGAAAAAAAAACAATACAAAATCAAATTGATCCAATAGAGATCAACACACATTGCCTTTAAATGTGTGCGTGTGTACTATTGAGCAAAGGTTAATTTAATTTATAGCCCTTTAAAAAAAATATTTCGAGCAAATTGTTTCAAATTACATGTCCAGATGATAGTATTAAACACACTGTAATGTTTCTACGCAAGCCACCGTACTACAACCAGATATAACAAGTAAGAACGTTCTAGTCTGCCCGACTACGAGATCTCCTGAACCAAGTCCGTGGCGGTGCTTTAAACAATATAGCATCTTTTCTCTGTAAATATTACTGATAATAAGGAAATAGGATGAGTTATCGAAAAAAAAAAATAAATAATTGTACTGCGTATGGTATACAAGAATATATATCTAAAATCTGAAATCTCTAGCTTTTGCGGTTTACGAGATCACTGCGTTCATACGGACGGACAGACGGACAGACGGACATAGCTAGATCGACTCAGCTCGTCGTCCTGATCAAGAATTTATATATGTATATACTTTATGGGGTCTGCCACGCCTCCTTCTGCCTGTTACATACATTGTCACAAAACCATTATACCCAGAAATCACATTTTCAATGGGTTCAGGGTATAAAAAGAATGTAAAACAAGTAAGAACGCTTTAGTCGGTCTGCCCGACTAGGAGATCCCCTGAACCAAGTCCGAGGGGTATCTTAAACAATCTAGTTTACATATTTTATCTGTACATATTAGCCTCTGCGCACACATACACACGCACACATATACACATGCACACACACAAGCACGCTCGCGGCTGCGCTTGGGCTGCATTCTGGGCAGCAATATGAAAAATATGTTAAATTACTTCGGTTCTAGATCTACTTTCTTAATGAAATTTTGAGGACATAATATTGACAACCAAAGGTGTATATATGCAAAATCCCAACTCCCAAGTATTTGAAATACGTTTTTTTCACTTTTGGGGCTAATGGGGGGAGGTATCCAAAATTTTAAATATTCAATATCTGTATTTCCATCACGCAACCCTACATAGTCAATTTGGTATCTCTAACTATTATGGTCTTTAAGTTATAGTTTAAAAACAAGGTCCAAATATCGATTGTTATCGATAATAAGGAAATTGGATGAGTTATCGAAGAAAAAAAAAACTTTTACTTATGGTATACATGAATATATATCTAAAATTTCAAATCTCTAGCTTTTGTGGTTTACGAGATCTCTGCGTTCATACGGACGGACAGACGGACGGACGGACAGACGGACGGACACACAGACGGACATGGCTATATCGACTCAGCTCGTCGTCCTGATCAAGAATATGTATAATTTATGGGGTCTGCCACGCCTCCTTCTGCCTGTTACACACATTGTCACAAAACCATTATAGCCTGAAATCCCATTTTCAATGGGTTCAGGGTATAAAAGGAATGAAAAACGAGACTGCGACAAACGAAAACTGCACAGAATAATGCGAATCACTACTTCTGCATATGTACATGCTCATGTGCTAAATTTATTCGCTTTTTTGGGCAGCAAATGTTGATTATATTAATAAACAATTTTTCTGGTTTGTTATGTTATACATACAATGTAGATTTATGAACAAATTAATTACGGGCAAGCGATCAAATGTCGTGCTGTTCGCAAATTAGAATTTATTTAGCAATTAAGTGTCGGCAAGCTATTAAATGTAATGCTGTCGTCAACAATAGTATTAGAATTAAACGCGAGCAAGCGGCCAAAATGTCGTGTTGTCCGCCATGCTATTTATGATGTGCGCTCGTTTGTGATGTTGGCTGCTGCGCGGAACTACTATATTATTATCCCCTCACAAAAATATAACTAGATTTCTTGTAATTTAATTTTATCGCAAGCACAAGTGCTATGTCTGCCCGATTTTAATAATTATCGGACTTTACCTATGTATCTGTTTATAATATTCAGTATATGCGATAAAATTTAAATTTAACTGAGTTATATAAAAAGCCACTAAAAATATACAATGCCATACAATTCTCCCATTATGGTACTAATTTTCAAAATCAACATGTATTTCTATTTAGAGTGCGGAAGTTGGGATGCGAAGCATTGTTATGTTGGACGAGCAAGGAGGTAAGACATTTATAGTAAAGGAAATAGACAAATTTTAGCAACTGATAAAAGTAGATGATACATACACATATGTACAAATTATTATTAAGCCGGCCAACCCAAACAAAGAATCGCGATTGAGTTCTTACTTCGGTCGCAGTAAAAAGTAATTCTTCTAGCTGTAAGTAGTAAATAAATGCAACAGAGAAGAAGAAAATATGGTTGAAAGAGTTTCCAGTCTATATCGTTTAGCTTGTAACCGGTGTTATGGAGCAAAAAGTAAATTTGCAGCAGATAAAAGATATGGTATTCATATCTTGCCATTTTACCTTCTTCAGCCTGATTTCCACTAACGTTTCACTACACCTCTTGAAGACTACTGATTTTCAAGTATGAACGCTCTAGTCGGGTCTGCCCGATTACGAGATCCCCTGAACTGAGTCCGAGGTGATGTTTTAAGCAATCTAGCTTACATCTTTTATCTATATATATATTGCCATCTGCGCGCACACACACACGCTCACAAATGCATGCACACACAAGCACTCGCGCCGCTTATTGCGTAGATGATTTAGGGGTGCTGTTGGTCTGCATTCTGCGCAGCACTATGAGAAACTGATTGTTAAATATCTTCGGTTCTAAATGTTCTTTCTGAATGAAATTTAGGACAGAATATTGATATCCTAACGTGTATATATGTGAAATAACAACTCGTTAGTATTTGAAATAACTTTGTTTGCCTTTTGGGGTTAATGTGGGATGTATCCAAAATTTATTAGCTGTATTTTCATCACAGGAACCTACATAGCCAATTTGGTGTCTTTTGCTATTATGGCCTTTAAGTTATGGATTAAAAACAAAGTCAAAATATCGATTGTTATCGATAATAAGGAAATAGGATGAGTTATCGAAAAAAATAAACCTATTTATATTTAAAATTCAAATCTCTAGCCTTTGTCGTTTACGAGATCACTGCGCTCATACAGACGGACATACGGACTCTGCTAGATCGACTCAGGTGTTACATACATTGTGTTACATACATTATCACGAAACCATTATACCCTGAAATCCCATTTTCAATGAGTTGAGAGTATTACTAGAGGGATAGGCTAACTTGGCTCATACCGAACTTTGGTAATACCCATGCAATTGGAAAGAATACAGATATAGATGATGATTTGATGATTTGCCAAAAGCAGATTAAGATTGCCGTATTTGCCAATTTTTTGGTCTTTAAGTATAAAATAGTTGAAGATACACTTTTGATCAATTTATAGAAGAGGGGAACAGTAACGTGCATGTCAAATTTGGGGGCCCTAGCTATAAAACTTTGGAAAAAATACTTTTCTCAATTCGCCTCGCCTTTAAGAGGTGGAAATATATAATTTCAAAAAATTTTGTCGAAGCAGTCGAGCCTAACGTATTTGTCAATTCTTGGATCTCTAGGTGTAGAATCTTCTACAATTCTATATACTCTATATATAGTTTTTACCGATTTGCCATCCCCCTAATGGGCTATATATGCTATATCTATTTTCTATATAGTATATGTATTCTAAATTTTGTCTTAGATTTCAACAGCGCCGAAGTTTTTCCTACTAAAACAGTTTTTATAACTGATCTTCCCATGGGTGCTATGGGATATAGTCATCCGATCCTGATGATTCCGAGATATACCTGCAGTAGAATGCAGCCTATGACTGAAATCGGCATTTAGCTTTAAAACACTAGGAGAAGATTGTGACAGACATACAGACTGACATGGCTACATTCACTTTCGTCGTCCTGATCAAGAATATAAATACTTTATAGGGTTAGAAATGTTTCCTTCTGTGCTTTGCAAACTTCCGACCATAATGAATATAAAACTGTACAATAAAATAATATATTAGCCACAGTTTAAACAATTTCTAGTTTAAACAAGTAAGAAAGCTCTAGTCGGGTCTGCCCGACTACGAGATCCCCTGAACCAAGTCCGAGGCAGTGTTTTAAACAATCTAGCTTATATCTTTTACCGGTACATATTACCCTCTGCGTGCACCCACACACGCACACATATACATACACAAGCACGCGCGCCGCTTACTGCGTAGATGATTTAGCGGCTACGCTTGGGCTGCATTCTATGCAGCATTATGAGAAATTCATTGTTAAATAACTTCGGTTCTAGATCTACTTTCTTAATGAAATTTTCAGGACATAATATTGACATCTAGAGGTGTATATATACGAAATCCCAACTCCCTAGTATTTGAAATACGTTTTTTCCACTTATGGGGCTAATGGGGAGAGGTATCCAAAATTTAATAAGTTTATTATCTGTATTTACATCACAGCAACCTACATAGTCAATTTGGCGTCTCTAGGTATTATGGTCTAAAAGTTATAGCTTAAAAACAAAGTCAAAATATCGATTGTTATCGATAATAAGGAAATAGGATGAGTTATCGAAAAAAAAAAATAAACTTGTACTGCGTATGGTATACAAGAATATATATCTAAAATCTCAAATCTCTAGCTTTTGTGGTTTACGAGATCACTGCGTTCATACGGACGGACAGACGGACAGACGGACAGACGGACAGACGGACAGACGGACAGACGGACGGACGGACAGACGGACAGACGGACATGGCTAGATCGACTCAGCTCGTCGTCCTGATCAAGAATATATATACTTTATGGGGTCTGCCACGCCTCCTTCTGCCTGTTACATACATTGTCACAAAACCATTATACCCTGAATTCCCATTTTCAATGGGTTCAGGGTATAAAAATGTGTGTGCGAGTGTATGTGTACTAGAGGTCCGCATGGCTTCACTTAGAACATAAGTAATATTGAATAGACTCGAGTTGAATTGTGTTGAGTGAGTGTGACGCACACAGTGAAGTGAGTCAATATGAATTCAAGTGCGTGTTGTTTCTCATTGCATGCAGAATTCAGCGAAATGAGTGAATGAAATGAATAAATGAAGTGTAAGACCTCGAACCATACAACACATTGATGGGACATCTAGTACAAACTTTTTTGCCACTCAACTTCGTATTTGCTCGGGTACCTTATTATCTCAAAATCTTCACTAAGCAGTGAGACTTCACAGAATTAAAAATCAGAGAGATCGAGGGAGATGAAGCGAGATGAGAGTAAGTGCGACCTGCACCACAATGCATTGTTGTTGACCATACATACATTGTTATTGCTCACTTCCAGCGCTCTCTCGAATCTCATAAGTGCGAGCTGCACATAATATACAATATACATTGTTACTGTGCACTCTCAGCGCTCTGTAAGCAACAATCAGAAGTGCAGAAGCGCTATAGACACACGCCAATTCGCCCAGCGCGTCCTACTAGCACGTCCCAAAAATAGATCTTAGTCGCGTCACACATTTAATATCCTTACAAGAAATAATCATAAAAACATAAGAATTTTGTATGAGCATGGCAAAAATTTTGCTTCTTATGCTATATTATTGCTGCGATGGGATGAAACTCTAATTTTGATAAAAAAAAGGTTAACATTTTTTTATACCCTGAACCCATTGAAAATGGGAATTCAGGGTATAATGGTTTTGTGACAATGTATGCAACAGGCAGAAGGAGGCGTGGCAGACCCCATAAAGTATATATATTCTTGATCAGCACGACGAGCTGAGTCGATCTAGCCATGTCCGTCTGTCCGTCTGTCCGTCCGTCCGTCTGTCCGTCTGTCCGTCCGTCCGTCCGTCCGTCTGTCCGTCTGTCCGTCCGTATGAACGCAGTGATCTCGTAAACCACAAAACCTAGAGATTTGAGATTTTAGATATATATTCTTGTATACCATACGCAGTACAAGTTTATTTTTTTTTTCGATAACTCATCCTATTTCC
The DNA here is from genome assembly GCA_035045545.1 of Drosophila gaucha. Taxonomy (NCBI): domain Eukaryota; kingdom Metazoa; phylum Arthropoda; class Insecta; order Diptera; family Drosophilidae; genus Drosophila; species Drosophila gaucha. The sequence continues at coordinate 209,544 of JAWNOY010000010.1, forward strand.
TTATTATCGATAACAATCGATATTTTGACTTTGTTTTTAAGCTATAACTTTTAGACCATAATACCTAGAGACACCAAATTGACTATGTAGGTTGCTGTGATGTAAATACAGATAATAAACTTTTTAAATTTTGGATACCTCCCCCATTAGCCCCATAAGTGGAAAAAACGTATTTCAAATACTAGGGAGTTGGGATTTCGTATATATACACCTCTAGATGTCAATATTATGTCCTGAAAATTTCAAAAAGAAAGTAGATCTAGAACCGAAGTTATTTAACAATGAATTTCTCATAATGCTGCCCAGAATGCAGCCCAATCGTAGCCGCTAAATCATCTACGCAGTAAGCGGCGCGCGTGCTTGTGTATGTATATGTGTGCGTGTGTGTGTGCACGCAGAGGGTAATATGTACCGGTAAAAGATATAAGCTAGATTGTTTAAAACACTGCCTCGGACTTGGTTCAGGGGATCTCGTAGTCGGGCAGACCCGACTAGAGCTTTCTTACTTGTTTTTTTTTGCGTAAAATAAAAATCTTAGACGTTTGGGGGTGAGCTTTGGTTGAATTATGAAAGCTATACAATAACGCAGCTTTAAATTACCAGTTTAAGCAGAAATACCTTATTCTTCTGTTCTGCATCATTGTTAGTAACGACGACAAACTAGCCATGGGCTACGACCATATAGGCATTATTTCCCTATAACCTGTCAACTTTTTCCCTGTCGTACAACCGACAATATTAAGCGAGATACGTTATAATCGTTTATTGGAGCGATCTGCTGCCACTCAAGTTCAATTAAAATCGAAATATAACAGAACATAAAAGCTTAACATCTACCCTAAGCTCGCCTGCATCGCTGTCGTTCCAGTCGTGACCGGCTCGTAGCTGTCCCACAGAGATGCAGAGATGCAGCGCCTCGTGCAGAGCGTCGCATTACCCGGTGGATATTAGGCAACATAATTGCAAGCCGTTGCATCGAAGCTGTTGACCATGGAGCTTACCGAATTCGACACCTTTGTTTACGCTACTTCGCTGACCACTGATAACGTTGAGTCAGCTCGCCAAGGCGGCGCGTGCGGCAATACTATTCCTTACTTCGGGTCGTTGGGAGCTCATGGTTAACTTATATATATACGCTCATTGTAGGCGCAAATTGGATAAAACCGTATCGTCTACAGTTTTAGAGCTGGAGCATCGAAATTTGCCATGTGGCCTACTGTTGACCACCTCTAAATATCGAGCAAAAATTTTGGTTGCCACGCTTACTGGACGCAAATCAGGAGTGGCTTTATCTTTTTTGACGCAAGCGCTATTATTTTCGCCAATATTGTCATCTAAGAATTGGGACTTGAAATATATATATATACAAAAAGATATAGTGTATCTAGCTTCGCCCATTGGGGTCGTGGCAAATTGGAAAAATCTATATCTTCCACAGCTTTAACGCTGGGATAACAAACTTTTGCAGTTAGATTACTGTTGATCCCCTATACTGATAATATTTGATACAATTAGGCTGTCTTTTCACAGTAAACGAGTATATATGCATTCGTTAGCTCCCGACTGCAACATTCTTACTTATTTAAGTACTGATTAATATCCAATCATTAGCGGCTATTAACTTATTCATCGGTGAGTGCACTAAGGAACTGGAAATGATGCCAAGTCAACTAAGTTGGTTGTTTCGTATGTCCTATAATTAATTATCTCTATGTAGACTTAGATATCGTATGATGATACAACATTTTTGAAAAACCGATGAGCCCTCTGAGGTCAACGCATTCAAATTGACAAGCAAGTGAATCATTAAGAAAATATTTTCCGCTAATACCGAGCACATATTTTATTTTGTAGGAATAGTTTATAGTCAAATAGGAGAACATTACGCCGGAGAAGATGCCCGTAACGAGGACGGCAGCGGAAAATATGCCGGCGGTTACTTGATATTTAGCATGAATCGTCCTTGAAACATTCATCATGTCTAAGGAATTCAAGTAGCCGGAGCTATACTACATAATGATCGCAATGATCCAATAAACCCATTCATTTGTTATAAAAACACGCAGTTTTCGCACTATATCTTTCGGTGCATATTTGCAGAAGAGTAGGAGGCGTATGAAGACAACTCGTAGCACAACAGGTACAACAAAATACTTGGGCTTGGGCCACTGGTCGTTAGGAGGTGGTCAGGCTGTCCAACATGGAGAACTCGTTGAAGGTGAGAAAGCAGGTGTCCAGGGTAAAATATTTATCGCCAATGAGCCCTTGATGTCCGAAAGGACAACGGGAAAAACGGAGAGCGTCACAAAGAACGTGAAGAATAAAAAGCTGTGGCGAAGCTTTCTTAAATATTTGTCAGTAAGGCACATTTAACTAAGATCTCGAATCCGATTTCAACCGCTAACATTCGAACCCAAGACAACAGCCCCACTATATTTAGGAGGCAGAGCTGCAACAAATCCATAAATTGTGCTCTGATAAATTCAATTACACATGTTTATCAGCACAATTGAGGTCATATTAGTCCTAAAGAATATGCCCGGCCACTCGAATGAATCCAGCATGCCAAGGACTACGATGATTATTTGAATAACGATCTCGAACAGAATAAATTGATTAATATATTGATTAAATTAACGAGAACATTTGGAATTTGCGATGCGAAGCCCATATTCTTCATAAATTTGCCCCAATAATTAACCTCACTTTTAATTGTGTAATTTTCACACAACTTGAAGTCCTCGAAATAGAATTTCGCCGTTATAAACATATTCCAGTGCATCAACGTGCCAGATCGATGCAGTACAAAGATAAAGAAGACCAATCTGTATTTATCAACCGGCGGTTGCAGATTCGAGACGATTTTCGATATTATCGAACCAGCCCCTTTGCCATTGGTATCCGCTTTCATCTGGGACTCCCATGAGGAATTCAGTTTCACCGGCTGTTTGCCGCTGATGAATGGTGATTCTTAACTTTTGCCGGTTACCATTTGGTTTTCTTTTCGGTTGATTCAGGCGATGCACCAATTACCTGTTAATTAGCCGCTGCTGGGTTGACAACATGTTATACGGGTGCTCCACCGACGAGAAGACAGGCACCAAAGTTCGGGGCACATTATGTTTCCCTCTGATGCAAATCAAGAAAAGACAATTATATATAAATATGTATGTTGACAATCGTGTGGATTATACGTGTGCACACTTGCATTCAAATGTGTGCGTTATTCTTTGAATTTTGTTTGTTAAATCGCAATTTCAGTTTCATTGTAATTCTCGCCGCTGTTACTATAGTGGCGTCTTTGTCACTCAGCACAGCATGAAGAGTTTGGTGTTATGGTTAGATAAGGTGGCTTGCAAGCGAGGAGTTGCAGGTTCAATTCCCGCTGCTGTCAACATTATTTGTTCATTTTTTACAGTTGCATTCAGATCTTTCTGTATGTACATATGTAAACATGCCAACTCAAAGAAAGGTTCAGGGGATCTCGTAGTCGGGCAGTCCCGACTAGAGTGTTCTTACTTATTTTTTGTTTGAAAAAATTGATTTTGTAAAATGTGGAGCCGGTATCAAAAAAATAAAAAAATTGAAAGTGTATTTTTTTTACAAAAAGTTAAGTGCAAAGTTTGGTGACTGTAGCTAAAAAGATATAAAAGATATGGTCCGAATACTGTCCCTTAATAACGTTTTTAATTGATATCAGTGAAACAAGAAAAGTTATCGAATATCTAAAACAAACTCGATATGCTGCATACATGGACCTTCGTGTAAAATTTCAAGTCTCTAGCTCTTATAGGTTCTGAGATCGACGCGTTCATACATACGAACAGACAGACGGACAGACGGACACACAAACGGACAGGGCCAAATCAACTCAGCTCGTCGCCCTGATCAAGAATATATATACTTTGTGGGGTCTGCCACGTCTCCTTCTGGAGTTGCCAGGTTACCATAACTTTCCAAAATTATGGTTGATCCACATCAACATGAAATGTTAACAGATGTTGCGGTAGTAGCTATGCTATTTCAAATCTACTTTGGTCGTTCACGTTTATATTCTGATTGTCCTTGTAAGTTTCGTTGTTGTTGGCTCCATCTTTGATCATTGTGTGTCAAGGGGTTTTTGTTAAATTTTTTAATTTATGACACGTCTTTTTATACCCGTTCATGAAGTGAAAATAGTGTTGGTTTTGTGCTTTGCTGTTATTGTAGGCAAGTAAGTAGGCATCTGTTGACATTCTTTAAAGATCGATCAAAAAGTTATATATCTATGCTCACTGGGGCTCGGATATGCTAGTTGGTTAAACTAATACCACTCACTCAAATAAGTTAAATCATGCATGCGTTTGAAAATTTATGGTTATCTGCAAAAAAACAGGTAATTGAAAGAACGGAGGTGTCCACAATAAAGACGGTAAATAAAAGAGGGCCAAAAGAGGCCCATCACTGGAGTAAGCTGACAAATATAGATTGGGGTACAATGCGATCATATTTACCTGATTTGCCACGCCCCCAAGGCTCGGTACTATATACTTTATATCTCTTTGCCTAGGGTTCAGATACACGAATATTTGTTCCAAGTCCCAATTCTTAGATGGTAATATTGGCGAAAATAATATCGCTTACGTCAAAAAATATATAGTTATTCCTGATTTACCACGTTCCCAGTGGGTTTGGCTCTATATATTTTTGCTCGACCTTTAGAGGAAGTCAACAGTAAGCTTTTTGCCAAACTTGGGAGTTCTTGGTCAAAAACTATAAAGAAAAGTTATATCCAATTTCCCACGACTCATATATTAAATATATTTTTCTGTAGGGTTGGGATACACGAGTATATATACCAAATCCCAACTCTTAGACGCATATTGCCGAAAATAACACTGTTTTAGTAAAAGATAATTTCTGATTTGCCACGCCCACTGTGGACGGGGATATAAACCTTTTATATAATCTTGAGAGAGTGTCAACAGATGCCTATTTATTTATTGTTCTAGCTCTACAACTGTAGAAGATACAATTTTTTCCGTTTTTCCACTATATCTTTTTGATTCGGGGTGATCTATTCGCATATATATTCCACATTTCAAGTCTCTAGTCTTATAGCGCCCAAAATATCATAGGATTTGTACAAAGCGGTATATAGAAATTTCCGATTTGCCACGCTGCCAGGAAGCGTGGATATATACCACCCACATGTCGAATTTGTATGTATTAGCTTCAAAGTAGGAGATACAGTTTTACCCAATTTTCCACGCGCATAATAGGCGTAGGTGGCGTAGGGATTGCGATACACGAGCATATATTCCAAGGCCCAGTTTTACCCGATTTGCCACGATTCAAATCGGCGTAGATAAATATATATAAATATGTATAATATTTACACTTTGTTCCTAAAGAGAAAAAAAGTGTTTTGTGCCATGTCCGTATTGCTGTCCGTCCATCGGTCCAAACCAAGGTGGAATATACGACCAAAACAGTAGTATATTCGATTGGTACCTGCGGAATTGATGTTCCAAGGGGGCGCTGATTGACGCACAAATTAATCCAGTAAGTTGCTTACCGTGAGATTAAGCCATCGTGGCAGGTGCTCACGTAAAACCTTAGACTTTCATGTCCGTCCATCGGTATGAATGCAAACCATTTGGACACCTTTAAAGCTATAGACTGAAACTTGGACACTTATTCGTGTGTGCTGCAGATTTATAAAGTTTTCAGATTTTTTGGACACTCCCACTGGGAGCGTGGCAAATCAGGGAATACTATATCTTTTAAAACAAAAATGCTGTTATTTTCAGCAATATAGCTGTCTAAGAAAAGAAATTTGACACAATAAGATGTGGTATATAACTATATCTACGACCATTTGGGGTGTGGCAAAAGGAGTAAAGTTATATCTTCTACAGTTTTAAAGCTAGAGCATCCAAATGACAAGTGGGGTATTGTTGATTTTCTCTTACGATTGATAAAAAAAGTTATCTTTCTACGCAACCTGGGGGAGTAGCAAATCGGAAGTTTCAAAATAGCGATTTGTATAAATCCTATAATATATTGGGCGCTTAAAAAGCTAGGGACTTGAAATTTTTCACATATATCCTATTAAATCATCTTAAAAAAAAAATATAGTGTCAAAAAGTTATATTTATAAAAGTTATATATCACGGCGCACACGGGGCGTGGCAAATCGGCAATTACCATTATTGATACATACAGAAATCATAATATGTTGACTAAACGTGTGCAACAGAAGGTAACAAAATAAGTAAGAAAGCTATAGTCGGGTCTGCCCGACTACGAGATCCCCTGAACCAAGTCCGAGCTGATGTTTTAAAAAACCTAGCTTACATCTTTTATCTATACATATTACCCTCTGCGCGCATATACACATTAACACAAATACACATGCAGACATATACACATGCACACATATACACATGCACATATATACACATATACATGCATACACAAGTACGCGCGCCGATTCCTGCGTAGTTGATTTGAATGTATGTGTGCACACGTACAGGCTGCACAGCGTGTTTTTGTCAATTGACGAAATGTTTTCTTTAAAACCTTCAGTATTACTTAACGGATTTAAATCCAATCTTCTGCATTGAATGCTATTATTTTATTGAAAATACGGTTTTCATTAAAAAATTTAAAATATTAAATTGTGGCTTTGATAATTTTTTTTTAATAAATTTGTTTTGTGAAATGTGGGGCCGGTATCCAAAATATAAAAAAATATAATATGAATTTTATTTACAAAAAGCTAAAAGCAAATTTGGTGACTGCAGCTAAAAAGATGTAAAAGATATGGTCCAAAAACTGAATCTTGATAATGTTTTTAATCGATATCAGTGAAACAGGAAAAGTTATCGAATATCAAAAACAAACTCGATATGCGCGCTATATACATGAACCTTCGTGTAAAATTTCAAATTTCTCTAGCTCTTATATGTTCTGAGATCTACGCGTTCATACATACGGACAGACAGACGGACGGACAGACGGACAGACAGACGGACAGGGCCAAATCGACTCAGCTCGTCGCCCTGATCAAGAATATATATACTTTATGGGGTCTGCCACGCCTCCTTCTGCCTGTTACATACTTTTTGCTAAACCATTATAACCTGATTTCCCATTTTCAATGGGTTCAGGGTATAAAAAGAAAAATATATGAATTTATATAAGAAAAATATAATCTAATAATTAGATATCCTATATAAAATAACATCAATTACCCTAATAATATCACCGACACGTTGGGGGAATTTTATTTGCCCGACCGGCCAGCTATGCTGGAGTCAATATCACAAATAAGATAACTCAAAGGGAAGTTCTACGGTTAATTAATGATGGAATATCAAGGAGCAGAAGCCCACTGCGGTAAGAGGGCAAACGTAGAATAGGGTCAAACCACGTAAGGCAAAGACTAAAAACTGTTTTTGGATAGACTCTATGCGGTCCTGTTTAAACGTATGCTGAGGAGACCGTATAGAAGAGCAGCACTCAATGATTGGTCAAACATCTGAAATGTAAATAAGTTTGGTTATAAAAGGATCATTAAACTCTTTCGATCAACGTTTAATGAACCCTAGAACACCTTTGGCTTCATTTACTATAGTCGAGATATGACTGTTGAAACATAATTTGGAGTCAAAGAGTACACCAAGATCTTTGACTACAAAAATAAGTTTCAAGGGAATATTGTTAATTTAATAATTAACAAGCTGGGGTTTTAAACGACTAAAGGTCATAACCATACATTTAGAGCAATTTAAATGTAAATGATTATCATCACACCACAATTGCATAGAATAAAAGTCCTGATGCAGATGTAGGTGATGGGAAGAATCAGCATAAGACAGGAAAAGCCTCACATCATCAGCATACATAAGTATCTGAGAGTGAGATATTAAAGATGGAAGTCATTATTGAAAAGAGTACAGAGTAATGGACCCAGAGGACTACCTTGCGGTACACCCGATGAAACATTAACAAGTTTCGATTTGGATGATCTGAGCAAAACTCTTTGAGTTCAATCTTTTAAATAGGACGAAATCCAGGATAATAGTGAGGGAGGGAATCCAATAAGGTCTAACTTTTGTAGTAAGACTTCGTGATGAACATAGTCAAATGCTTTACTGAAGTCTGTGTAAATTACATCACTTTGCATTTTGTCAAGAAACCTATAATTTACCACAGAGGTTAACTCAAGTAAATTGGTTGCAGTTGACCGATTCTGTACAAATCCATGCTGAGTAGATTTACAAAAGGATAGATTTACAAAAAGCTTGGTATAGCAGACAATTTTTCTTTACCCCTGTGATTGGAAATATCAGAACTGCCACCTTTTTTGTGGAGAGGAATAATATAAGATTCTTTCCAAATATTCGGAAAAATACTTGTTTCCAAAGACAGATTAAAGCTTGAGCAATGGAAACGCAAGGGAACCACTGCACTCCTTAAGAATACCACTAGGGATGTTGTCCGGCCCAGGGGAGAAAGAGGATTTTAAACTGATAAAATTGTTTAGGGTCCCGAACAAATTGACTTTTGCATCGAAATAAATAATTTTCATAACTTTGAGAATTAAGAAGGTGGAATTTTTACTTTGCTACAATATACCGCACCCGTTTTTTTTTAAATCTTTTGTAGTACTCAGATTTAATATTTTTTCAATTATTGAGTCTTCGAGAAGACCAAGGGGCTTATTTGTGGGGGGTAAAACAGCACAAGTAGCCACACAAACATCGAAAATAGAGTTTACAGTGATATAGGAAAACTAGTTGCAAAATTAATGCCAACCGAGTCATATAAACTGGACAAATTTTTTAGCATTAATTAACTGATTTAGTAAGTTAAAATTACATTCATGATAGCAACTACGAATTGATAAAGGGTTTGAAAAAGAAGAAAAAGTATGTGGAATTACAAGGGACAAATCTAGCTCTAATGTAGGATGGTAGCTATCCTCCGGAACAGACCATGGAAAAGATCTAGAAACATCAATAATTGAGTTATCCTTAATGAATACAAGATCAAGAATTCGATTCAAATGATTTGATACTGAGTTCTTTTTAAACTAAGAGAGGTCAAACATTCCATCAAAAAAATCATGTTGAATTGATGGAGTAAAATAATTTGATTCAGAAAATAAAGATCAAGTAGTGTTCGGAATATTGAAATCACCTAACACCACAAATAAGTCAGTATCTTCAACAAATTCGAAGACTTCTTTAATACAGTTTAGATGATCAATATAAACTTGTACATCAGAAGAAGGGCCAATATACGAGCAGGTCACATATAACGAGCATGTTGGCAAAGTGACTTTGACACCAATAATCATAGCATGACGGGCCGACATAAAATTAAACTGTTCAGAATGCAAATAAGTATTAACAGCGATAAGAACACCTCCACCATTCCGGGCCGAACGATCAACTCTCGAACCAAGTCAATTCTCTAAGTCTCTAAGCAGTTACTTGAAAAAAATTCACTGTTACAGATTAATGGACTTAACCGCGTTTCAGTAAAGGTTATACTGTCATTATCACAAGAAATGCTCTTTACTCCTAAGGCCTCCAACATTTTGATCAATGATAGAGAACTGATTAGGTGTAAGATTTAGTTTTTTGGTACTTTATTTGAGGAAGTTGGTACCACTGTTTTGAGTGAAACTGGCAAAGACCGATTCCGATTCTTAGGCTTAAATTCATGCACAATAATATGTGGGGGCCAAAATTAGGGGTCACATATTTTTGGAAACATTTCCACCGGCACATTGATTTTAAATGAAGCAATTTCACGTGGAGTTACGAAATTAAACTGTGAAATTAACACAGTGCCTGAGGATTTGCATGAAATATAAGCTGATATTGATTCCTCAGTCGTATCTGCCGAGAGTCTAGAAACAAACGAAGCAACAACCGTTAATGTGGGAACATCAGGAGATAGCTGAGATTCAACTGTCGAGCGAACAACTTTCGTTGGAGTTTTAACTTTGCGACTCGACACAAGTCAAAGTTCAACAGTATTATTCTTTTCCCTATGGCCTGGTAAAGATTCTGCTTTAATGGCTCCATCGATGGAAAAGAAGTATTATCGAGATTATTCACTGGAACCATTGACACGACTGATCACCCAATGGCAAAGAGGCAAAGGAGCTGGTATATGGAGTAAAAGAGACCGGACAGGCAATGGCTGCGTCTCCAATTGTGCCATTGGAGCACAGTCGAAATTGAAATCGCTAAGTCTACCGCAGCTTGCTTCGAAATCACAAGTCTGATGCTTAGCAACATTCATTTCTCAAAATGTTATACATTTTCGAGAAGGAAAATTATTTTCCAAACAATTAGGGTAAGAGCAATTCAAGCCACCACTTCCAATTTTGGGAGTTGCGGTAATTCTGTCGCATTCGCGTCCTGTGAGACCAGCACATTTAGCATGCATATGATTTTCACACAGCTAGCAACTAATGAATTGAGGCTGTGCGGAATCAGCAGCTTGGCGAAACGTACAAGACTTCTTGCAGCACGACATTATTGACTTTGTGTTTTAAAGGAGATATTGTTTCTCGAGTTATCCAGCAGCCAGTTAGCGTATCCAAAGAATATAAAGACTTTTTAAGACGAAGGTAAAAACGAGCATTTCTTCTATATTTTAATTCTTCAGAGGTATTAAAATGCTTTGTATTCATACAGACAGGTAGGCATTGCACAAAACCAATATACTCTTTTCACTTCGTGATCGAGTCTAAAGTCTCTAAGTCTTAAAGTCTAGTGTACTTTCCTCAAACTTTAAGCTCTAAACTTTAAGGAAAATCGGCATTGTGCTCTACTACGATAAGCGACATTATATACAAACAACGTTTGTAAAACTCTAAACTATAGTGAACAACTCCTGCTTCGAAATCTTTTGGTATACAAACTTATGGGCAGAGGCAATCATCCGCATAGAAATCATTGTTCATTTTTTGTATACAAAATGCAGTAGAATATATTTTTGAAAACATCTCAAACATTCTTAATTATTTCTCTCTTTTTAGAGCAACTTGACCGAATTGAGGAAGGCATGGATCAAATTAATGCCGATATGAGAGAGGCTGAAAAAAACCTGAGTGGTATGGAAAAATGTTGCGGAATTTGTGTACTACCCTGCAATAAGTAAATATTGAATGAGCATATATTTTAAAACTTCAACCGAACAATATAATACCATTTATATGTATATTTGTAATCTTATATATTTTTAATCTTGGTCCACATACATTAAGAACAATTTTTCATACAATTTTACATACATCATCCAATCTAATCGACCAACATTCTTAAAAAACCTTTACCTTTTAGTTAACATTATTTAAAGAACTGTTTTTGTTGATGTAAGTATACAGACAACCATTGGCTAAATTTTAAAGCACATGGGGCAAATATAGCTTATATAAAAATATATATATAAATATACCAGTTCCGGATCGGATACAACACTCGTATAACTCGAAAAACAGTATTGGTACAAAAAACGTGGTCGTCGTGGCGTGATTGTTATAAAGCTACTAGTGTCGTCGGAAAATTAGATACAATTGATGAGTAATGTGGAGAAATTGGGTTATAAAGAATTTATTATTTTCAACAAGACAATCTCAAAGGCATGTGTGTTTTATTTAAAGTAAGCTAACTCAATGAAAAATGCTATAGTTTCTGAACCCAATGAAACTTTTCTCAGGGACTCTTTAATGAAAGAAAACGTTAAACCTCTCGACCGCAAAATGCATGGCCAATCTGGTATTCCGTAAAAGGATTTCGTTAACCAATTTCATACGGTCCCTCAGACTTGTTCGATCAAGCTCGTCGTTCTGATAACGAATTCGTATACTTTTTAATATCAGTCACGGTTTCTTCTTCTACATACGTTTGCACAAAATCATTATATGCATTAAATGCATCACATTATTTATACGATATTTTAATGAGGTTAATAATAACATTATAAAATCGATGTTAGCATCTAATATTTTATAGTTAAGATCCCAAAAATGCATTGATCTAAAAAAAGTTAGATTTATAAAAATTAATTGATTCTCCAAACAATTTTATCAAAGTGACCAAAATCATAATAAAAATCTGTTTTGAATTTTAATTATTTACTGAGATATATAACTTTTTCAGGAGCCAATCATTTAAAGAAGATGACGGTACCTGGAAAGGCAATGATGATGGAAAAGTTGTAAACAACCAACCGCAAAGGGTGATGGATGATAGAAATGGAATGATGGCTCAAGCTGGATATATTGGCAGGTATAGTTTTCAGTTTTCAGTTCTCACTCTCTATCCCCTTAGAATTTTCATTAACATTTGTTATTAGACTTTTTTTTTATACCCTGAACCCATTGAAAATGGGAAATCAGGGTATAATGGTTTTGCAAAAAGTATGTAACAGGCAGAAGGAGGCGTGGCAGACCCCACAAAGTATATATATTCTTGATCAGGGTGACGAGCTGAGTCGATCTAGCCCTGTCCGTCTGTCTGTCCGTCCGTCCGTCCGTCTGTCCGTCTGTCCGTCTGTCCGTCTGTCCGTCTGTCCGTATGTATGAACGCGTCGATCTCAGAACCTATAAGAGCTAGAGACTTCAAATTTTGCATGATGGTCTGTGTATACAGCGAAAATATCGAGTTTGTTTTAGATATTCGATAAATTTTTCCGTTTCAATGTTATCGACTTAAAACGTTATCAAGATTCAGTTTTTTGACCATATCTTTTACATATTTTTAGCTACAGCTACCAAATTTTGTTTTTAGCTTTCTGTAAATAAAATACATTTTCTGTTTTTTCATATTTTGGATACCGGCTCCACATTTCACAAAAAAAATTTATTAAAAAAAAAATTATCAAAGCCACAATTTAATTTTTTTAAATTTTTTAGTGAAAACCGTATTTATAATAAATTAATAGCATTCAATGCAGAAAATTGCATTCAAATCCGTTAAGTAATACAGAAGTTATTAAAGGAAACATTGTATAAGCACGCGGCAGCAGCCTGTACGTGTGCACACATACATTCAAATCAATTACGCAGTAATCGGCGAGCGTGCTTCTGTGTGCATGGTATGTATATGTGTGCATGTGTATATGCGTGCCTGTGTGAATGTGTGCCTGTGTATATGCGTGCCTGTGTGTATGAGTGCATGTGTATATGCGCGCAGAGGTAATATGTATAGATAAAAGATGTAAGCTAGGTTGTTTAAAACATCAGCTCGGACTTGGTTCAGGGGATCTCGTAGTCGGGCAGACCCGACTAGAGCTTTCTTACTTGTTTTGTATAACATTAAGTAGAAGTAGAAGTATTATACATACATAGCTACTTACGTTGTATCCCATTACCTGTAGAACATATTAATACATTAAATTCTTATTTTATTACAGAATAACAAACGATGCAAGAGAAGATGAAATGGAGGAAAATATGGGTCAGGTTAATACCATGATCGGTAATCTCCGAAATATGGCGTTGGATATGGGCTCAGAACTAGAAAATCAAAACCGTCAAATAGACCGAGTTAATCGCAAGGTACATAACATTTTAAATATGATATACATATATTATATATCAAAACTACTCATAACCAATAAAGGTTTATCTTTTTCTGATCTAAACAATTAAGAGTGGTATCGTCTGAATTGCAGGGGAATATTAAGCCCGAGCCAAGCTCCTTTTTAAACATTTTAGCTTCCTACTATAAAAAAAACAAATATACACACATATTGGCGTGTTGTAAGTTAGTTGATTTCTTATGTCGGCCGGCTAGGTGGTTCCTGCAATTGTCAGTGATAGGTACACCTTTCCATCCATTTGAGACTATCATTTGGTGAAAAGTTTATCTTTCCTTCTCACTTCAGTGGCTTCACAAGTTTCCTTTAAACAGTTCGAATCAGATGACTCTGACCAGCTGACGGTGACTTGTTTGGTATCTGGCATTCCCTACTGTACCAACTACGTGAATCTCAGCATGGATCACTTAAGTCATTATGACTTAGTTGAGCAAAGACAGTACATTAGTATCTGTATGTACATTTTTAATTTATGCGGTCCTAATCTCAATCGTTAAAGCAATTTAAAATTTCAAGAGGCAGGCAGCGGCAAGATCTAGTAGTTTACAAACTGTATGGAACAAGTTTTAAGTCTGCAGCGGCACATAAAAAATTCAGAAATGAGAGACTGACACGCAAACCTACTAGAGCTGGTTCATGGCTGACACAAAACTAAGTTCATTTGAAGCTTGAGATTTAATCTTAATTTAACGTGGGCATCCACCTCTGATAAAGTGTTAAGATTTTTTTGGATACGCACTCTTAGGCCTTAGGCCAAATCGGGAAATACTATATCTTTTGAAACAAAAACGCTGTTATTATAATCAATATAGCTGTGTAAGAATTGGAATCTGAAATATATATTCGTCTCTCCCACCCCAGACAAAAAGGTATGGTATATACATATATGTAGGTGCAAATTTTTAGAGCGTGGCAAACAAAACAATTTCTTCCTCAGTTTTAACGCTGGGATGATTAAATTTTGCAATTAGATAACTCTTGATAAATTATATGGTCTACCTATAGGTGCAATATTTGAATAAATTTGTCTGTTTTAAAAATAATAATTTAAAAATGAAACTTTTCTATGAGTATTGCGAAAACTATGATTTTTTTTTCAATGGTCTTCTCTTAATTTTAATATTTTTCTGCACTTCTTCTTGTGAATACGTATATGTATATATATGAATATACATTCATTCGAGAGAGCGCTGAGAGTGTATAGTGGGACCGCTCGCACTAATAAATATCTCGCTCAATCCCGCTCGATTTCTCTGCTCTTTGAAGCTGTGAGGTCCCACTGCTTAGTAAAGATTTCAAGAGAGTAAGGGACCCGAGCAAATACGAAGATGAGGCGGACCTGTCTTATAAAAAAAGTGTGCTGAAAAACTTTGTACTAGATTTCCCATTAAATAATCTTTATGGTTAATACTACTTCTTAAAATCAACGAGCTGCGGAACTAATATTTCTTTATATTAATTTTTAATTCTAGGGCGAATCAAACGAAGCAAGAATAGCAGTAGCCAATCAACGAGCCCACCAGCTTTTAAAATAAGCCGATCTCACAAAGATAACATGTATATACCAGCAGTTGTGTAAAGGGTATTCAGTGTTAAAAAAATTATAAATTTCTTGTAACTGCTTAGTGCTCCAACAGTTGTAAATAATATGAACAAATTAAATAAGTTATTTTATCACTATTATACGAACAATGTTATCAACATGAATACACTCAAATGCTCAACACTTTAAACACATTTCCCAAACTCTAGAAATCATATGAACTCATATTAAATGTACTTGTTGAAATGATATTCAAAATCAAAATATATTTGATTTGCTTTACTCAGAAAGTATGTTAATTTTTCAATTGTCTAATTTTAGTATGTCTAATTTTAATATGCACTTGTATTATTCTTAGTAAGCTCTTACTGATGTTACTATTGTTAGGCTTCTGGATATCAGTGCACCGAAAACATGGTCTTATTACGATAGAAAATACAAATTTATGAGAGACAGACCCACATACGAATGATTATGTCAGTTTAAATAATCTTTATATGATTTTTAAATTTAAATTTTAATTTTTAGCATTGTTGTTGCTTAGCAATGTTGATTTACGTCTTATCAAATGTGACAGAATCACAGAAACATATTGATGGGGTATTTGTAAAAATGTATATCCAAGATTTGAACATTAATGTTATTGCTATTTACTGCTAATTATGTTTTACACGTAATCGTGCTAATTTGCCAAATAATAAAATGTTTAATACTGCAAATAATATAATTTTCTGCACATCATATTAATAATTACTAATAATTATAAATTATGAAAAAAGTGTTATATTTATTTACTGTCTGTTTAGTATTATCTGTTCGCATGAGCGAAATTATTTTAATTTATATCGATATAAGCATTCAAATTTTTTGTAAAGTATTTTAATATCTACATCTTTTGAGTTAAAGATTAAAATTGAATATATTTATAGTGCATACCACTGTTATATATCGGAATTTTCTTAATATTAGACAGTATGGTTTAAGAAAGTGTTACACTATAAACGATATATTCAGTATCCCCCTCCAGCAGTTCTGTAAGGAAATAATGGATATCTGTATTTAATTATATATCATACCAATCCAACAACCGAATCAATTTGGCAGAGATGCCTTTGTTCACACGTCAATATTGAACACCATACAAAATAGATGCACCACAGAAGGCAAAGAAATATCGTTTTTTTTTCAATTTTTATAGGTTAAGCTAAATTGAAGGAATTTGATATCTGAAAAATAAGGTGAGCACACAAAGCAATAAAATGTATACTTGTTAAGATTTCTCAATCAGCAAAAACTCTGTACTCTAATTGTAGCTCCACTTTGCAGTACAATTCTTATAAACGCATACACACAAAAACATTATTGTTCTCAATTTCAATCAACACTCGCATCAACAGAATTTATAATCCAAGTATCAAGTCTTCTTCTTCGGTTGGATGCTAGTAAACAGCGGACAGATAATTACACAAACTCTGTATTCAATTTTGTGTCAAGTAAATTGGATAAAAGAAATAATATAAAATTTTGTAATTATTCATAATTATTTATATTTTGATGAATATAGGTTTAAATATCAAAGTTATTTTTGTACAACTTATTTAATAATCTTATGTCAACCAAAGGCTACAATTCGATACAAACTTGCTAAGAAATTAAAATGCAGTATAGGCTTACAAAATAAAATTCATATAATATAAGACATGTATTTTCCGCTACTTAACACTGGATTTTATCCTACATAAGATGTATGTATCTCTTTTTTAAGATCTTTAAAATGTATTTAAAATCTAATTAATAATGTTATTAAGACGAAGTCGTTAACATTTTTTGCTCACTTTAAAATGTTATCGAATTCGTCTAACTACATGATTATAAGAATATGGAAATATATTCGAAATTTAAATAAATTATCGTTCAAACATATTCTTTAGCCTTTTAAAACTTTATTAAGTAACTACTTTTGAATATGAATTACAATTTAATTAGTAGACAGTAAACGAACAGTCGTGATTTATTTTTACTGTCTAGAGGTTCTAGAGTCTAGACTCCAGACTAAGAAATTAAACTCACATAATGGTAAGGGTAAGCTTGCATCTTATGTTAAAAAGTTTTTTTTCGAAAAGAATTGCCCAAAACAAGTAAAGTAATATTATTAATAACGATAAACTGTCCCAATCTTACGATCCTCAAGATCGGCGATCCTCGGCGTAGAAATAAAAGTAAATAAAATGTACGAAATACTATAGCATTTGCGACATATTAGCTACAATAATGTTTATCTAACTATACGCTTTATGCGCAGCTCTCATGTCCTGCCATAGCTATACTTGGTTCTGCAGCCACATGGAACAGTCATGTGAGGTTCAGTAGAATGGCTAATCATGGCGGGCGATATAAGAGTTTAGTAGAACATAAAAACTTTATGTCAAATCGCATATTTTGAGGTGACAAGAGGCAGTGTTGAGTCAACGACTTTTTCGTTGGCTTTAAAAATTATAAATTTGAATTAAAGGTCACTTTGCTGTAGTTAGTTAATGCCTTTATTGAATTAAATGTTAACCGAATGTCGTGCGATCAGCCAAGAATAATATAGCACTCAATAATTAGCTAAACAAATGCGAGCAAGCGACCAACGTGTCATGCTGTCCGCCAAAGATGAATATTAGGACAATGCGGCTGCACTGAGAGTGCGAATTAGGACGAAAGAGGGGAGCATAAAAGGCAGCGATTAGCTTAAGAGAAAGCAGCAGCCACATGAACAGCTGCTTTTCCAATTCTTTTGTTCTCTTTAGGCTGACCGCTCATCTGTGCTGCTGGTGCTGCGCCCAACAGGCAGTTTTAAGCCGAAAAGTTTATTATGCGACCTTTACAAGAATTGTACGAGTTACAAGCAAGGAGCTAAAGTATGTATTTCTCCGTACTCCAGTCATAATGATTACTGGCAAAATAGAGGATATTCAAACAATTACTTTTCAGTTGTCTAGAGAGTAAGCTTGCGGAAGTTGTAAGATGAGATTGGTGGGTTTCTCCAATCAATACTACCTAGTCATAATTAAAATTCTACCTGCTATCATCTGACGCATACACGGCAGATATCCGGCGTTTCTTCGGTATGTAAGTAAAAAGTTATACTCTCCGGCAATATCATAGAATGCTGAATATTTTTAGCTTTAAGTGTTTCTATAACTTCAATCTAGCTATCAATTCTATCACTTCAATCCTCTTTTTATTATACCTTAAATTCATGTTCACATGGGTTTCAGGGTATAATGTTTTTGTAAAATGTATACAAAAGGAGTCGTGGCAGACTCCATAAAGTTTATATATTCTTGGTGAGCTGAGTTCGTTTGAACGATGCGATCTTGCAAACAACAAATACTAGGACTTAAACTTAAGTATATATTCTTGTATACCGTACTCGGTACAGGTTTACCTTTATTAGACTCTGTTCCCGAAGGGAACAAGTAAGAAAGCTCTAGTCGGGTCTGCCCGACTACGAGATCCCCTGAACCAAGTCCGAGGCAGTGTTTTAAACAATCTAGCTTATATCTTTTACCGGTACATATTACCCTCTGCGTGCACACACACACGCACACATATACATACACAAGCACGCGCGCCGCTTACTGCGTAGATGATTTAGCGGCTACGCTTGGGCTGCATTCTGGGCAGCATTATGAGAAATTCATTGTTAAATAACTTCGGTTCTAGATCTACTTTCTTAATGAAATTTTCAGGACATAATATTGACATCTAGAGGTGTATATATACGAAATCCCAACTCCCTAGTATTTGAAATACGTTTTTTCCACTTATGGGGCTAATGGGGGGAGGTATCCAAAGTTTAAAAAGTTTATTATCTGTATTTACATCACAGCAACCTACATAGTCAATTTGGTGTCTCTAGGTATTATGGTCTAAAAGTTATAGCTTAAAAACAAAGTCAAAATATCGATTGTTATCGATAATAAGGAAATAGGATGAGTTATCGAAAAAAAAAATAAACTTGTACTGCGTATGGTATACAAGAATATATATCTAAAATCTCAAATCTCTAGCTTTTGTGGTTTACGAGATCACTGCGTTCATACGGACGGACAGACGGACAGACGGACAGACGGACGGACGGACGGACGGACAGACGGACATGGCTAGATCGACTCAGCTCGTCGTCCTGATCAAGAATATATATACTTTATGGGGTCTGCCACGCCTCCTTCTGCCTGTTACATACATTGTCACAAAACCATTATACCCTGAATTCCCATTTTCAATGGGTTCAGGGTATAAAAAGAGTCTAGTGGATTTGTGCAATGTCCGTCTTGCTGTCTGTCCGTCTGTCCGTCGGTCCGTCGGTCCGTCTGTCCGTCTGTCTGTATGAACGCGCAGCATTTGGACACTATAGAAGCTAGAGACTTGTTATTTGGAATATATATTCGTGTGTATCCGCGTCAGATCAAGCTCGAGTATTTTTTCGATACGCCCACAGGGGGCGTGGAAATTTGGGAAATGCTTTATCTTTTAAGACTAAAACGCTGTTATTTTCGTCAATATTGCAGTCTAAGAAATGGGATTTAGAATATATATTCGTGTACACCACGCGGACGTTTTAAGATATAGTTTATATATCTACGCCCATTGAGGGCGTGGCAAATCGGATAAAACTGTATCTCCTAAAGTTTTGAAGCTAGAACGTCCAAATTTTGCATGTGGGATACTGTTGACATCCTCTTAAGATAAATCAAAAGTTATGTATCCACGTCTTCTGAAGGCATGGCAAATCGGGAATTACTATATCTTTTACTAAAACCGTGATAATTTCGGCAATATTGCCGTCAAAGAGTTTGGACTTGGAATATATATACTAGTATCCTACCTCTACCAAAAAATATATGTTATATATAGCTACGCCCATTTGGGGCGTGGCAAATAGGGTAAAACTGTATCTCGTACAGTCTTAGACGTAGAGCATCCAAATTTGACATGTGGGTTACTGTTAATAATATAAATTTACGAAAAAAGAAAAAAAAATAATAATCATAATGTAAGCCACCGTAAAAGAAATTCTAGTTGACCTAACTGGGGATTGAACCAGGGTCTTCGCTACCACAATGCAGGTCTGTTTAAACAAATCATCACGCCACCAAACTCAATTTGGCGCATAGTCGTGAAAGAGACGCCGTGGTGTAGTGGGTAGAGTCGGTGGCATGCGAAGCGCGTGACCCAGGTTCGATTCCCATCGCTGCCGCGTGATATTATCATTTAATAAAATGTTTTTTTTTATAACTTCTATGTTATTTAATGGATTTTGATAAAATTTTCAGCATAAATCCTTATATTTTATTAAAACAAATTGTAAATGTGGACAAATTACGTGATGCACTCAAAGAAAGGAGATCAGAATTGGTCATTAGAAAAGGTGTAGTGTTCCACCAGGATAATGCGAGACCTCATACAAGTTTGATGACTCGCCTAAAGCTATTGCAGCTTGAATGGGATGTGCTACCACACCCACCATATTCTCTAGACTTGGCACCTTCCGACTATTACAGTTCCGGTCCCTGCAGAATTTTTTGGATGGTACAACCTTCACCTTAAATCAGGACGTCAAAAACCACTTGAACCGGTTTTTTGCCAGCAAGCATCAAAAATCTTATGAGCGTGGAATCAATCTCTTACCCGAAAGGTGGCAAAAGGTGTTAGATCGGAATGTCAAAAGGCAAATGGTAAAGATTTTGATAACACCAAATCGATATTTAAACTATCGAAAATTTCAAAATTAATGTTTATTAGTTAAAAAAGAAAGCTTTTCAAAAGCCAAAAGGACAAATAGTCCACATTTAAGCGACTGAAAACGTTATCAGATTCATTTTTTGACCATGTCCTTAACATATTTTCTTGTATTAAAATAAAACTTCGATTTCTTATATTTTGTATTTTTTGCAAAATGAATTTAATTGAATAATATAAATTCATTTGGAAATATTGACCCAATTTTAATTTTGTTAGTATTATTGCATATTCAATTAAAGGCTGAAAATTTCATCAAAATAAATGCACGCATTCTGCATTCTTTTAATGAGATAAAGTTGCGTAGTGGTATAGACGGTGGTTTGAGAACTTGTAGATTAACGTTCAATTCCCGCTAATGACAAAATATTTTTTTTATTATTATTAGTTTTCTTTGCTTATATTTTGATATTTAGTTTCGGAGATGTAAGTTTAAGTCCAAATCCAAATGCGCATGCTATATGTATGTATTGTATATTCCAGCATCTGCACGGATAGAATGTGTATCTGTCTGTTTAGATACCAAATTCGATAACGATAGCCGAAATCAATCGGCTGCATGTTTGATAGTGATAAGTCGTATATGTTGAGACTGTTCGAGCTGTATATTTTAGCAACAGCTTAAGTTTGTTGGACATTCAAATTCATGTACAGTTCACTTAAGATCCTGCCTGAGGTACTCTTGGTATCCGTAAGGATAAAATATGAATTAAAACACCGCTGAATGTCTATCTCTTTCTTAATATTATTCGTATGTTCAGTTCTTTGAATTATAACGGACTTCTTTTATTATGGTTTATTTTTAGGTTCGGCTGCCTACGCTTGCAGCATATTTCGTATGTACACATTTCCATCTCTAATACATATGTAAACTCAACACCAAATATGTTATGGGTGAAAAGATTTGTATGACTCTCGATTTGCTAGTTACAGTCCAGCGTGTAAAAAACAGTTGTTCAAGCAATTGCTGTATATTAAAATGTCAAATACACAAATTATTCGTGAACATTTAAATAAGGAATCCATGAATACATGAATTGATGCACTATGAAATTCTTTCCATAATTTTTAACTGACGAGTTTGAAAAATTCGTTGTCTCCATAACAACGCGGGAGTCGATGCCGTTGCTAATCATTCTTAAAATCAAATTGCTTAAAGAACGAGAGAATCACAAAGTAGGCGATGTAACAGCAAAGACCGAGCTAAAAAAAGTTTGTGGTGCGTCTAGAAAACGGTAAAAGAGACAAAGCAAAGAGAGACGAAAAACGTCGAATGTTGGTCGTACGATGCCTGTCGTGCATGTCCTCCACGAAAAGACTCATCTATGCTTAATGTGTTATATGTCGAAGATATTGTTGTACCTACCAACGTTAGTTAGGTTTTAAGTTTGAAACAATCTTAGAAGTGGAAATGGGCGATGAGAAAGTAAAAGTAAAAGTAAAAGTAAGGTAAAAAGTCATTGGTTGTAAATGGGTTTTTACCGCCAGGCGTGATCAGTATGGCAACGTGCATTGTTCGAAGACACGATTAATTACAGACAACAATACGGAGTTAGCTACGAGGAAACTTTTTCTCCAGTGGGCCGTTACAAAACAAGTAAGAAGGCTCTAGTCGGGTTTGCCCGACTAGGAGATCCACTGAACAAAGTCCGAGGTGGTCTTTCAAAAAATCTAGCTTACATCTTTTATCTATACATATTAACATATGTGTAAGCACACACTCTCACATATTTACACATGCACACACACAGCACTACGAGAAATTAATTGTTAGATAACTTCGGTTCTAGATGTAGTTTCTAAATGAAATTTTCAGTACGTATTATTGACACCCAAATGTGTATAAGTTAACATCTAAGATTCATCATACCCTAGCAACTAAGTAGCGTCACACAAACAATGCTAATACGCCAAAATTGAGTTCAGCGCCCCGCGCTAAGAACGGCCAGCAATGTAAGCAGACACTTCCTATTTCGAAGTAGTGCGCTGCGCTGGAGGAAATGCTGAGTCGGCTTGCCGACCATGACTTTGTAGCGTGATGCATTGAGGTTGAGGGTATAACTACGTCCAAAATGTATTGGTAAGGCAGTTCGGTATGAAGCGCACAATACGTAAGTCGCCATAATAAATACCGGCAATCTATCGTAAAAACATATCTTTCATTGTTGTCTAAGTCCGAGACTAGCAACAGTAGGCCAGTTAGCCTTCACAACATAATCTTCAGTTTAATCAACACGGAGAAATACCCTACTGGACCAAGTAGTGACATCACCAACTGGATGACAGCTACGCGGTATACTGAAGAATATCAGTCCACTTAAGGAAAACATAATTGGTGCCCAACTTCAATAGAACTCAACAGGCTAGCTAAGTCAAAAACATGTAAGTTTGACAATTGATTTCAAGAGGCCATTTGCTTGTTTGTGTTGGAAAGTGTTGCATACTTTCAACAAGGCAAAATTTGAGTGCATACTTTTTCCAAAAAAATATAGACATTCCATAAATAAATGTTTTGTTGCATACTTCCAATAAATAAAATTTGTATTACATTACCAAATAAAAAGTTTCCATTCCTTGCACGAACCCAATCAGCAAGTACTAAAACTACCGACGAATTGTGTTCGGCAAAAGTATATCTGTTAAGTGTCAACCAATAGCCAATGAGTTGGTATTATAGGGACGTAAAAGTTGAATACGATAGTGATAATAGCTGGGAAGAAGAACAGGTTAGCCAGATAGTAAATCAGCAGTCGACAACTGACTCGATAGATAACGCCATGGACCCATCCCAAGTACAAGCTCTCATTGACAATACCGTCAGACTAGCATTGTCGCAGCAACAATCCAAGTTGCAATCACAGATTAACAACTTAGCTGCTCGGATACAAAGCTTACAGGTAGAAGTACCTGATGTTAGGTGCGACATCCCACTTGACATAATCAAGTCGGTGCCAGAGTTCTCTGGCATCCAAGATGAATATGTAGCGTGGAGGCAATCAACCATTTACGCTTACGAGCTGTTCAAGCCTTATGATGGCAGTAGTACTCACTACCAAGCAGTCGCCATCATAAGAAACAAAATCAGAATCACAGCTGGAGCCCTGCTTGTTTCGCACAATACTGTACTAAATTTCGACGCCATTTTGGCCAAGTTGTACTGTACCTACTCTGACAAAACTTCCTTACACCTACTAAGGTAAGAATTAGGGAGATTAGGGAGCAAGTTAGACAGGAGACCTGTCTTTAATGCAGTACTACGACGAAGTAGAAAAAAAACTGACTCTAGTAACCAACAAAATTGTCATGTCACACGAGCAAGAGAGCGCCGATTTGCTCAACGCTGAAGTTAGAGCGGACGCCCTACACGCTTTTATTTCAGGACTAAAAACATCGCTTAGAGCTGTGGTTTTCCCAGCACAGCATAAAGACTTGCCATCTGCGCTGGCTCTGGCCAGAGAAGCGGAAGCAAGTATTGAGAGAAGCATGTTTGCAAACTCTTACGCTAAAGCTGTAGAGGAGCTGGCTCAGACTGGTGAAAGCACCAAGATCCGGTTTCAGGGCAAACCAGGTAGGGATAACAAAGATGGTCAGGGCCAAGAGAGAAACCCCCATTTTGTCAAAGGCCAGAGGGGCAACCCGCAAGAACAAAACAACAAAGTTAACCACTCGCAAGACCCACAGTCTATGGAAATTGATTCGTCCTGCAAATTTAAGCAGCATACTGAATACAGTAAGCCCCAACAAAATGAATCGAACAACGTCAGCGTCTTAATAATATAGTCCAAGAAGACTCCAAACAATATAAGGCAGAGTATGAAAAGGCAGTAAAAGATGCCGTCGAAGAAATTGACAGCGAGAATGAGGGTGCCCCGGGTGACGATTCAATACATTTTTTAGGAAACGCTCCCGGTTACCGTACGTTGAACGACGGTTGGCTGGGAGAACATTAAAAATGTTAATCGACACTGGCGCGGTTAAATATTATATTAAGAATTGCTACAATTTGTACAGTAGACAACGAACCGGTGCAGAGCCTACCCAAACCTCATGGGCATGTCCGACTTCGTGAACAACGAGGTCAAGCAAATGCTGAAAGATGGCATTATCAGGCCTTCAAGGTCTCCCTACAACAGCCCAACTTGGGTTGTTGACAAAAAAGGCACCGACGCCTATGGTAACCTAAACAAGAGGCTGGTCACTTCAGGAAACTGAACGAACAGACTATCCCAGACCGTTACCCAATACCCAGCATTCCCATGATTCTAGCGAACCTTGGGAATACGAAGTTTTTCACTACCCTCGACCTAAAGTAAGGTACCATCAAATTTACCTTGCGAAACATGACCGCGAGAAGACTGCGTTCTCAATAAACTGCGGCAAGTATGAATTTTGCCGTCTGCCGTTCGGTTTAAAAAATGCGAGCAGCATTTTCCAACGAACACTTGACGATGTTCTGAGGGAACAAATTGGGATATGTTACGTCTATGTAGATGACGTCATAATCTTCTCAGAAAATGACGCAGACCACGTTCGTCACATTGAAACTGTGCTCAATTGCCAGGAAAAGACTAGGTATTTTAAAGAAAACGTAAAATACTTCGGCTTCATAGTAAGCAAGGACGGGACAAAATCCGATCTAGAAAAGGTTAGAGCCATAATGGATTATCCTGAACCAAAAAACGTTTAGGGTATCAGAGCCTTCCTAGGGTTGGCTAGCTACTACAGGGTCTTTATAAAGGACTTTGCTACTAAAGCTCGTCCCATAACGGATGTACTAAAAGGGGAGTAGGCACATGTCAAAGAAAATTCCTGTTGAGTTCACGGAAACCCAACGCAACGCCTTTGAAAGTCAAGAGCGTAGACCAATAACAATGATTTCTCGTACCCTGAAACATGCCGAAGTGAACTACGCCACCAATGAAAGAGAATTGCTGGCTATCGTATGGGCCCTGGGTAAATTACAAAACTTTCTATACGGGTCTAGGGAAATTAACATTTTTACCGACCACCAACAGCTCACATTTGCTGTAGCTGATAAAAATACAAACGCAAAAATAAAAAGATGGAAAGCATACATCGACCAACACAATGCCAAAGTTTTTTATAAACCAGGCAATGAAAATTTTGTGGCCGATGTCCTATCTAGTCAAAATCTATCTAAATCGATTTCACTGACAAACGCAGATTATTAAAGTCTCTTTAAGAAGTCGTATACACTGCGACCTACCCACTCTAGCAAGCTTTCAGCATGACCTGATTGGCAATTTTCCCGCTACCCAGTTTCGGCACTGTAAGAATTTTGTGTTGGATGTAACCAATAAAAATGAGCAGTTAGAAATCATCGCTGCTGAACACAATCATGCACACAGAGCGGCTCAAGAGAATGTCAAACAGGTCCTTCGCTACTATTACTTCCCCAACATGGGCAGTTTAGCCAAAGAAGCAGTTGCAAACTACAGAGTTTGCATCACAGCCAAATATGACAGGCACCCCAAAAGGCAAGAACTAAGGGAAACTCCCATACCAAGCTACACCGAAGAAAGTATTCAAAGCACACACAAAA
Organism: Drosophila gaucha; assembly: GCA_035045545.1. Lineage (NCBI taxonomy): Eukaryota > Metazoa > Arthropoda > Insecta > Diptera > Drosophilidae > Drosophila > Drosophila gaucha. The sequence continues at coordinate 236,051 of JAWNOY010000010.1, forward strand.
CTTCCACGAAAAAACTGTAAAAAGTCAACGAGACCGCTTTAGTAAAGTGCATATAGCGCAAACACGGGCAAAAACGGGCAACCGATATCCATTGCTTAGAATAATAAAACTATATCAATTATTAAGACATAAGTCTGAACTTTGGCAGAAAAAGGAGTATCAACTTTTACTTTAGCTAAAGTATCAATGTTTAGACAACAACAACACAGACAATAACCCTAGGAACAATTCATTATTAAAAAAAAACTACATAAAATTATAACGTAAAAACAGTCGTATTGCACAGTAACTACTTTTTTTTCAATATTCTATATTACTACTCGGTTTGGTTTTTTTTTTTATTTTTTAATCGCAAGTTCGCTTTCTAACAAATTCAACTGCACAGCTCAAACGCATTATTGTCTCTCTTTTGAAGCTATTCTTTACGTTCTAGTTTATTTATAAGAAATAATGACATTTTACATTAAGTTGATTTTTGGAAATAAACCGCGTCGGTCGTCAACAAGCCAGTTAAAACACAAAGTCTTCTCATTGCGCAACTTCGTGCAATTAAAAATCTTCTTAGAATCCTAAAAAATACAAAAAAAAACAAGTAAGAACGCTGTAGTCGGGTCTGCCCGACTACGAGATCCCATGAACCTTTGCAGGAGAGTTTGCATGTTTACATACATACAGAAAGATCTAAATGAAACAGTAAAAAAATTACAATGCAACTGAAATTGCGATTTAACTAATAAAATTCAAAGCATAATGCACATATTTGAATGTATGTGTGCACACGTATAAACTGTGTGCACAGTGTGCACTGCACACGTATTGGCGCTCGCTGCCGCGTGCTTTTGTCAATTGACAAAATGTTTTGTTTCATAACTTTTATGTTACTAAACGGATTTCAATAACATTTTCAGCGATGAATTCATTCATTTTACTTAAATTACGGTTTTACTTAGAAAATTAAAAAAAAATTAAATTAGAGCTAAAAATATTTTTGTTTTGTGAAAATTGAGTTTGTAAAATGTGGAGCAGGTATCCAAAATATAAAAAATATAAAATGTATTTTATTTACAACTAGAGGGATGGGCTAACTTCGGCCATGCCGAAGTTTGGTAATACCCTTGCAATTGTAAAGGATATAGATATAGTTTTCTCTGATTTGCCACGCCCCCAACAAGCTGATATATATAATTTTTGGGCAATCTATTGAGCAGGGCAATAGTAACCTATATATCAAATTTTGAAGCTGTACCTAAAAGACTTTGGAAGATATAGTTTTCTCCGATTTGCCACGCCCCTAAGGGGTGGATATATATAATTTTTCATAATTTTGTCGAAACGGTCAAGCCTAACGTCTGTGCCAATTTTTGGAACTCTAGGTGTAAAATTGTAGAAGATATAGTTTTTTCAGATTTGCCACGCCTCTAATGGGCGTAGATATATATTCTTTATCCTTTTTTCTAAATATATCTTTTAAGTTTCAAGTCTCTGGCTTTAACAGCGTCCAAAATATTGAAGGATTTATGTTAAGCACTATATAGACTTTGCCGATTTGCCACGCCCCAAGTAGGCGTGGATATATAATTTTTTGATCAATCTGAAGGGAAAATTTGGATGCTCTAGCTTCAAAACTGTAGAAGATATAGTTTTATCCGATTTGCCACGTTCCCAAAGGGCGTAGCTATATAATCTATATCTTTTTGTATTTGGGTGCAACTCAGGAGTATATATTCAAAATTTCAAGTCTCTGACTTTAATAACATCGAAGTTATCCCACTAAAACATTTCTTAAAACCGATCTGTCCTATGGGAGCTATAGGATATAGTCATCCGATCCGGATGATTCCGAAATATACAATGCCTTCAGCACATTCCAGCCTATGTGCAAAATTTCAGTTCTGTAGCTCTTATAGTCTCGGAGGAGATTGCGTTGATCCAGACAGACAGTCAGACGGACAGACGGACATGGCTATATCAACTCGGCTAGTCTTGCTGATCAAGAATATATATACTTTATATGGTCGGAGATGCTTCCTTCTCTGCGTTGCAAACTCCTGACCAAAATTAATATACCCTTTTTGCAAGGGTATAAAAAGCTAATTGCAAAATTTGGTGACTGTAGTATATGGTCCAAAAACTGAATTTTGATAAAGTTTTTAATCGATATCAGTGAAACAGGAAAAGTTATCGAATATCAAAAACAACATGGTACTCTCTTCTTTCCGCACTCCTCTAAACTTTAAAGCTATTATAGATCGCTTAGACTTTACATATGCAGACAATCGACCGATATACCTAATCGTGCAAGATATGTCGACGCTCACAGTACTATGACGAAATAGAAAGGAAATTGACCGTACTCATAAATAATATGACAATTATGACCAGCGAAAGCAGTGTAGCCTCTGCGTTAAACGAGAAACACAGAGCAGACGCTCTAAGATTATTCATCTATGGAACCGAAAAGACACTAAGTGATGTACTATTCTCAACAAGACCGAAAGATCTACCCTCTGCTCTGGCATTAGCCCAAGAGGTTGAAGCATATCACGACCGATACATGTTCGCTACAAACTTTGCCCGTAGTATGGAGGAAAAAGCTCAGAGAACTGAACAAAGACAGCAAGGCTGAGACAACAATACAATACCAGATCAAAGACATAGACAACAAGAAAAACCTCCAAAATACAGACAACAAGAGCATTCAGCAAAACAAGAGCCAGTTCAACCTTAACACGTCCTCACGCTTAAGACTGTCTACCCAATATCAACAAAATAGTGTTGTTCAGGGACAAGGTCTGTGGCCAACATACCAGCAAAATCAATCAGACAATTACCACAACCAGAGACCAGAGCAAGCAAACGACCAAACAACAGTAGCACGATTCACGGGACCAAAACAGCAAAGAGTTAGCCACATAGAAGCAGAAGATACCCCACCCGAACAGGACGAACATAAAAACCGACCTTTTACACTATGACCAGGTTAATATTTTAGGCACAGCTCCCTGCTTCCGTTCATCGAGAGAACAGTAGCGAGAAGAAGTACAGGAGCTTCAAAAAACTATATAAAACCACTAAAAGAACTGAAACATGTTATCCCAGTAGACAAACCCTTTCGAGTAAAATCAATCCATGGCTACAATGACATAGACAAAAAGTGTATCATTCACCTCTTTTACAAAAAGACAACATTCTTCTCATTACCAAACCTCACGACGTTTGACGATATAATCGGACTAGATTTATTAAAACAAAGCGACGCTTTACTTGACTTCGAAGACAATTTAATTTTTAAAATGTGCATCCGTTAATTTCAAGAATATCGTCGAAATACAGGTTCCACAACCTATATCACAAAAGTTTCAGGTGATGTAAGGGACCCGAACAGGAGTTTTTGCAGAACCAGTAATGCAGAATGAAGCGCTCCCATATAACACTAAAATCATTGGCCCTATCCGAACAAAAAACGAAGACCCAATATATTCTAAATTATACCCATATCCAATGGGAGTCTCAGATTTCGTAAATGCAGAAACCCAAAGTATCTCGGTCACCATATAACAACCCCGTTTGGGTTGTAGACAAAAAAGGTACAGCTGAACAAGGAAATAGGAAACAAGTAACAACGCTCTAGTCGGGTCTGCCCGACTAGGAGATCCCCTGAACTAAGTCCGAGGTGGTGTTTTAAACAACCTAGTTTACATATTACCCTCTGCGCGCACACACACACATGCACACCTATACATGCACAGTGTGTATTGCACACACTAGCACGCGCGGCGCTTACTGCGTAGATGATTTAGCGGCTGCGCTTGGGCTGCATTCTGGGCAGCATTATGAGAAATTGATTGTTAAATAACTTCGGTTGTAGATCTACTTTCTGCACGAAATTTTTAGGACATAATACATAGTTAATTTGGTGTTTTTAGCTATTATGGTCTTCATGTTATAGCTTAAAAACAAAGTCAAAATATCTATTGTTATCGATAATAAGGAAATAGGATGTGTTATCAAAAAAAAAAACTTGTACTGCATATGGTATACGTGAATATATATCATTAATTTAAAATCTCTAGCTTTTGTGGACGGACAGACGGACAGACGGATATGGCTATATCGACTCAGCTCGTCGTCCTGATCAAGAATATATATACTTTATGGGGTCTCCCACGCTTCCTTCTGCCTGTTACATACATTGTCACAAAACCATTATACCCTAAATTCCCATTTTCAATGGGTTCAGTGTATAAAAATAATATTTTGTGCTCAAGCCCTAGCCTTAATGACGGCTGATAAGAGAGCCGGCATTGAGTCAAAAAATTTTTTTTTTCTTTTCTCCCCAATATTCTGCCATTCTTCGACTAGGGCTTGCATTAGGTCGGCTTTTGTTGATATAACCCGGTTTCTTATATGCCTATCCAATTCTTCATACAAATGCTGACTCGGGTTGAGGTCTAGGGACTGTGGTGGGTGGGTTAGCACATGGGCGCCATTATAGGCAAGTCACATTTTCACAATATCGGCAGAATGCTTGGGGTCGTTGTCATGCTGAAATGTGAATGAATTTGGTAAATTTGGGTTTTCACAATTTTCCTTGTGGTTCTCCCTAAAAATATTATATAATATAATAGATATCCAGTTTTATCCATGATACCGTCTTTGAAAACCAATTCACCGACACATGCAACCCCACACCATAGCCCCCATCACCATGCTTAACAGTTGGTCTCATATTTTAAAGTTCGAATTCAGTGTTAGGTTTATCCAAACAGTTTGGCGACCATCCATCGGAAGATGTTGAATTATCTTTCATCGGAAAACATCACCTGATCGCAGTAGTCTAAGGCCTTGCCTATAATCTCTTTGGCGTAGTCCAAATGTATCTTTTTATTGGCATTTGAGATATCCGGTTTTCGTATAGCCACACGCGCATGGTAGTTGGACTCGTACTCTGTACTCTGCGTAATCTCCGTAATCGGGTGAACATCATTCGCAATATATTTTTTTACGTCAGCAGCGATCTATGTTGAATATATATTGGGATCCGCTTTTGTACGATGCTTCTGATGGTAAAGCCATCAGAATTTCCCAGATCCATCCATAATTTCCCAGATTTCCGCATGTGATATGCCCTGATCGTACAAATGTGGGATTATTTTCCTTTGAGCTATGGTGGTTTGTTCTAGATGTATGGTTAGGCAACAATTGCCAAACAGACGCGGTGAAATCGTTTATTGTTGAACAAATTATTAACAATGGACGAAAATGTAGAAAATAGTTTTTCTACTCAAGTTGTCTAATTTATTGATTTCATTCGTAGATATTTGCCAAAATGCAACCAGAATCTGCAAAGATCAAAACAACCCATTCACAGTGGTTTGAATATATTGATTGATTATTGATAAGTTTAAATGATATATAAAGATGCATGAAGTCGACTGAAGACAATATTAGCTTCTAATCTTGTATCGCAAGAAGATCCCTCGATACAGCTGTGTTGCATGTATAAATATAGCATAGTTCCTATTGAGTTCTTGAAGAAAACGCATCAAAAGCTCAAAACAAAATTTACAAAAATTATAGAGTCTCATGCCAGAAAGAGCAGCAAACACCACAACTTATGTTTTCTACAGCGCATTATGTTCTTCTGATCCACTTTTGTCAAGTCTTTGTCTTCAAAAACGACAAAAGCTTTATAAAAAATATTTCTCTTATTACTTTTCAAAGTTTACAGGGCATCAGCTGGATCATCCCAGACATTTACACATTTATATTTGAAGTATTTTAAATAAGTTTCACTTAAAAATATGTATCTAAACCTTTATATTAGATATTAGAATAAAGAACTTATAAAAAAATATTTTTGAATTATTAGATTACAGTGGGGCGAAATAAAGGAGTGGCGCAATCGAAAAAAAAAATCCGAAATTCTAATTAAATCTAGTATAGGTGTATGCAATAGATGCATTTGCATTTCAACCTGGTAGCTTTAATTTTAGAGTTTATGACAACATTTTGGGGTTTTTCTCATAGTGCACTGTAGCCTTAATGCTAGAGGAGGAGATTGTGTTGATTCAGACAGACGGACTGATCGTGATCATCGTGCTGATCAAGAATATGCATACATATATACTTTATATGGTCGGATTTGCTCCTTTCTGTGCGTATTGAGCTTCTGACCAAAAATATATACGGATAAAACAAGATTTCGGCGCCATGCTGACAGTTACATATACATAAATGAACTAAATCTTAATACATAATCAAGAGGTTCAAATGAACTAGTTCTGAACATATATAGTACGACTCTTACGACTTGTTAAAAAAAAAAGGTAAGGACACTAAGTTGAGTAAAAACTTTCTATAGAATATATATTTATATTCTTATTAGGAACATTTTAAAATGCAGGGGCTCGGAATACAAAGTATCAAAAAGAATCCTGCGGTAAGTTGAGCATTTTCTCCCACATTTTGTTACGTAATAAGTCAATTTTTACATAAAATACTATTTTATATACATATATCCAAATTATAGTTGATTCCGCTCTACGTTTGCGTGGCTGCTGGAGCAATTGGTGCCGTTTATTACATGGCTCGCCTAGCTACCAGGAATCCGGACGTTACATGGAATCGCTCATCGAATCCAGAACCATGGCAAGAATATAAGGAGAAGCAATACAAGGTAAACACATTAAACAACATACATATTTTTTGTTATGGATTCCAAATATATTATTTTACTTATCTTAGAAGTATTTTATCCATCAATAGATACTCTTAAATGTTTTTTTTGTAACTTATATAATGAATATTTTATTTGCTTACTTTCAGTTTTATTCGCCAGTAAGAGATTATTCTAAAACTAAGAGTGCAGCTCCAAGCTTCGAAGAATAAGTTTCTCAAATGCAAATAAGATTGTCTAAATAAATGCATTAAAGTGCTGTCTACTGACTGTTGCGATATCGATTTATAATTTATATGTGTTTATGTTGGCGTCTGTATCATTCATTCATATACAAACATGGGAATGTAAATAAGCTACATATTAAAAAATGTACCCTTGCTCTTTCGAAAAAATGTAAAACACGAACAGCAAAATTCAAATGTTTTCATGCCTGAGGTACCGAAAGTCCTGCATAGTGCTGCTGTTCTCGCTAATGCTCATACAAATAATAATATGTAGTATACACATACTTACAATTATTTGTATACCCTTGCATAAAGGGTATATAAATTTTGATCAGAAGTTTGCGGTTCCCAGAAGGAAGCATTTACGACTATATACAGTAAATGTGCGGATGTTTAAGTAGGGAAAAACTTGGCGTTACTAAAATCTTAGACTTGAAATTTTGAAGATTTTCTCGTGTATGTCGCTCCCATACAAAAAGACAAAGTGTATTTAGGTACGCCTATTGGGGGCGTGGCAAATCGCGAAAAAAATATATCTTTTACAGTTTTAGATCTAGAACATCCAAATTTTGCAAGAAGGCTATTGTTGAGCTGCCCTTACTATCAATCAAAAATAAAAAAACAAATATCCGCGTTACTATGGGCATGGCAAATCATGAAGTCTGAATAGTGTTTAGCATGAATCGACTTTTTTAGCGTGGCAAATCAGTAAGAACTGTATATTCCACAATTTTACACCTAGAGACCCAAAAATTGACAATTACGTTTTGACCAAATTATGAAAGACTACTATATATCCGCCTTCTTGGAGCGTGGCAAATTCCTAAACTCTATTAATATTAAATTTGTTTCCTGTTTTATAGCTAGAGCTCCAAAACGTGACATATGGTTACTATTGCCCTTTATACATTGACCAAAAATAATATGAATCCGCCTCTTGAAGGCGTGGCAAATTGGTAAAAACTATCTTCAACCATTTTTCATCTAAAGATCAAAAAATTTAAAATACGTCAATCTTGATCTCTCCATGGCTAATCCGAGAGAAATATATCAATATCCTTTACAAGTAAACCCATTGCTCTAGTTTATTTTCATGTAGACAACTTTTTTGACAACTTACATACTATTTAATTGTGAAGACACGGGCTCGAATCTTAGAGCGCATATTTTTTTTTAGCAGAACATTTTTTTTAATATGTTACATTATTGTATATGTTACCACTATTTGCAAGACAAAAATAATTTAAATGAGTTTAGGGAATTGAGAGCCATTTATATAAATTAATTTTCAGCAGTTTGCAACGCAGAGAAGGAAGCATCTCCGACCATATAAAGTATATATATTCTTGATCAGCAAGACTAGCTGAGTTGATATAGCCATGTCCGTCCGTCTGGATCAACGCAATCTCCTCCGAGACTATAAGAGCTACAGAGCTGAAATTTTGCACATAGGCTGGAATGTGCTGCAGGCATTGTATATCTCGGAATCATCCGGATCAGATGACTATATCCTATAGCTCCCATAGGACAGATCGGTTTTAAGAAATGTTTTAGTGGGATAACTTCGACGTTATTAAAGTCAGAGACTTGAACTTTGGAATATATGCTCCTGAGTTGCACCCAAATACAAAAAGATATAGAATATATATCTACGCCTTTTGGGGGCGTGGCAAATCGGAAAAAACTATATCTTCTACAGTTTTAAAGCTAGAGCATCCAAATTTAGAAAGTAATATACTTTTGGCCTTCCCTTCAGATTGATCAAAAAATTAAATATCCACGCCTACTTGGGGCGTGGCAAATCGGGAAAGTCTATATAGTGCTTTACATAAATCCTTCAATATTTTGGACGCTGTTAAAGCCAGAGACTTGAAACTTAAAACATATATTTGTATCAACCACCCCTAGAAAAAAATATAAACAATATATATCTGCGCCCATTAGGGGCGTGGCAAATCGGAAAAAACTATATCTTCTACAATTTTACACCTAGAGTTCCAAAAATTGGCGCAGACGTTAGGCTTGACCGTTTCGACAAAATTATGAAAAATTATATATATCCGCCCCTTAGGGGCGTGGCAAATCGGAAAACGATATCTTCCAAAGTCTTATAGGTACAGCTTCAAAATTTAATATATAGGTTACTATAAATGATATATATCCAATTGATGGGGGCGTGGCAAATCAGAGAAAACTATATCTATATCCTTTACAATTGCAAGGGTATTACCAAACTTCGGCATGGCCGAAGTTAGCCCATCCCTCTAGTTTTAATATCTTTATGTAGACGTAAGTCAAACACTCCCGATATGAACACTGTTTTGTTCAATCTAAAATATTTTAATGTTTTAATTCATAATATTAGATTATGCACCAAACTTAAGTTGGGGAAGTCATTAGTTTTATGTTAGTCATGTTATAATGTTAGTTTTTTAACACAATTACGAAATTATTTACCTCGATAATGAATAGAATATATAAAAAATCTGATGTTTTATAATTTCTTAACGATTAACGTTTTTAATATATATATACATATTTATTATTTTATTTTATGTGAATTCAATTATTTTGTTTATCTGAACAACTTTTTTAATTAAACAAGAAAGCTCTAGTCGGGAATGGCTCATTAGAAAATACCCTGAACCCCAACCTCACTTAAACTTTTATTTAGCTAACTATATAAAAGAGAAAGTTAAAAAAATGTTCTGCACTAATAAAGTTATCTCATTTAGAAACGAGAGATATATTAATCGATCAGAGGAGGTATGCACGGGTAAAATCTCTAGCTTTTATGTTCCGAGATCGCCACACGGAAGTACAAGATACAAGATCGGTCACAATACAAGTTCGGCTCGGCAGCTGATCCTGATCAAGAATATATACATACATATACTTTCTTTCTCCTGTTACATATATTTTAACAAAACCATTAAGCACTGAACTATCATTTAAAATATGTTTAGGGTATAAAAAGATATATTACAGACATATTATGTTGAAAAAAAACAAACAATTTATTTACTTATACGATTGTACCAATTTATGTAAACGTACATTTGACTGATTTCTAAATCGCTCTGTTTTACTTTCAAATATGTTGTGCCCTTTAGAATTCACATAATAAGGTGGCATTGCTTTTTTCCGCAACACGATTTTATTTCCTAAAGTAAACTGCATAAAATCGATTATTCGATCATTTTCTGAATTTTTCGTGTCTTCGAGAGGACTTGCTTTTATTTCTGCAAATCCGTGCTTTGCACTTTGGTAATTCGCGTAATAATACGTTAGTTTCGTTTGCCTTTGCTATATCTTCATAAGATTTTTGCCGCATAAGCCCAATGAAAAATGCTTTTACAATATGCTGAAGGTTTGTTGAACCTTCAATCTTTGCATACAAGTCTTGTATTCCTATAACTTTGCAAATAGTTTGTATAGCCCTGTGGCACACTAAGCCATATCCTTCAGGTTTTTTAAACACAAAAATTTTGGTTTTTCCAAATCCAGTATAAAAATCATGATTAATAGTTCTGTTTTCATATAGATTAATGCTAATGAGTTTTTGACCTGAGCGATTTTTTGATTTCCGGAGGGCGGTTCGAACTTCGGGAGCTTTAGCTGTTGCAAACCCAGCTAACCCATTTTTATTCCCAGTGACAGATAATACAGAATATCGGCGTTTCCTTCCCATATTGCCTTTCATAATAAATACTATCTTATTCTCTAATACACGCGTATCGAATAAATTAAAATAATCTTCTCCAACAGCATCTGGTGGTCCGATACTCCGACCTGGCATTTTTGTTCCAGACCAACCTCGATCTATTGGATTTAATTTCGTTAGCTTAAAGTTGCCCATTGAATCACGCAAACTAATAATGTTTTTTTCCCTATCGACGTTCTCAGCTTGTTTTTGGTGATGTGTAAGTTCGTTTCCTCGTATAATTGGTGCATTCAAGCCAGGCCAAATGCAATTCTTTTTACCGTCCCCAATAGTTTGCCCTCTGTTCAAATCCTTTGCTACTTTTCTTCCTGTTCCCTTTCCACGGCCTCTTTTTTTACCAGCATTGCTTACTGCTGTTACTCCGCGCCAGATATCATCGGCAGGTACTGTAAAATAAAAAAGAGGTTTTTAAGGTTTAAGAGCAAGAAATAAGAATGCACCAATCGCAGTTTTACGACTAGGGGATTTCTGAACAAGGTTTTGATTTTTTATGTGGTTATTAATTTTGTAACATAAACAGTAAAACTTTTCTTCTCTATAGTTTATTCGATTTGTAATTAGCATCAATAGTCGAGGTAATATAACAATAATCATCTAAGTTTTCAAGATCGCTGCGTTGATACGGACGGATAGACAGACATGGCTAGAACGACTCAACTCGTCGTTCTGATCAAGAATATATGTATATACTTTATAGGGTCTACCACGCCTCCTTCTGCCTGTTACATACATTGTCACAAAACCATTATAAACCCATTGAATTCAGGGTAGAAAAACGGGCTCTTTACCGTTGCAATAGCTTAAGCAAAGGCCAGTATACCAGTATACCATCGCTTACTCTATATCTTTTTGTACTGCGGTGCAATTCAGGAGTATATATTCCAAATTGCAAGTCTCTGACTTCAATAACATCGAATTTATCCCACTAAAGCATTTCTTAAATAATCATTCTGTACTATGGGAGCTGCCAGGATGCTCAGTCATCCGATCAGGATGATTCCTAGAGTCTCACAATGCCTGCATTTTTTTTTTCCAGACTATGTGCAAAATTTCAACTCTGTAGCTCTTACTTGCATGGAAAGAGAGTGCATTCAAATCCAGACAGGCAGGACACTGGCTATATCGACTCAAATTATGGCCAAAATTAATATACACGTTTGACGAGGGTAGGGTTTTGCAAGTCAATCCTACAGGATCAAAAGTTCATTGCATTAGGAACTTGAAATTTGCTGCTTGCTGTGTACCTTATGTATAAGTTACTTTATTCTTTCTAGCTGTCAGTCATATTTGTGTGTGTTAATTCTCCCCCCCCCCCCCCCCCCCCCCCCCCCCCCCCCCCCCCCCCCCCCCCCCCCCCCCCCCCCCCCCCCCCCCCCCCCCCCCCCCCCCCCCCCCCCCCCCCCCCCCCCCCCCCCCCCCCCCCCCCCCCCCCCCCCCCCCCCCCCCCCCCCCCCCCCCCCCCCCCCCCCCCCCCCCCCCCCCCCCCCCCCCCCCCCCCCCCCCCCCCCCCCCCCCCCCCCCCCCCCCCCCCCCCCCCCCCCCCCCCCCCCCCCCCCCCCCCCCCCCCCCCCCCCCCCCCCCCCCCCCCC
>JAWNOY010000100.1:0-45794 GCA_035045545.1 Drosophila gaucha
GTGAAGAGCAAGTAGCGATGCTTTTTAGCAAAAATTTGTTGCAAGAAGTCGATAGCGTATAATTTAGGCGCACACACACATACAACACTCAAAGAGGCACAACACACAATAAGTGCGCTTATCGATAAGGGGCTGTCAAAATGAATCGCAATTGTCAAACACTTGATTTGTTAATTTTTAAGTTAGTCATTGTCTATGGCAATCCTGCCAGCTGGCAATAGTTTTAACACATGAGGCATGTTTATGTACGTATATGTTTGTGTGTTTTTCATATATATATATATATGTATATATGCCTCATGTGTTATATGTGTATATCACATGTATATGTGTTTGTGTGTTGTGTTGTGTGTGTTGCACTGATGATGACGCATAAGCTGTTGAATCATGCACAAATACTTCTGTCCGTGTGGAGAGAGTGAGAGCCAAACAGAAGATTCAACCAACAACAATAAATCGCCCACAAGCCCACCTTCTTGGCTGCCCACAGGTCGCCCTCCCGTCTCTCATCTCCTCGTATTTCTAGCCAGGTAGCTCGTTCACACAGGCATCAGCCTGCCATTTTGGTCAATGTAAACACAGGAATGCCAACAACAATAACAACTACACAAAATTTGTTGCTTTTATTATTTTTCAACTGTGTCTTGTATTATGATGAGACGAACTTCTGTTGTGGATATATTTGCGATTGGCTAAAATTTGTATATACCATACATAGATAGAATTGAATGTATTGCCAGTGTGTGTGTGTTATGTCAAGTTCAATCATTAAAATTTTTTTTAATCAGGTGGCAGCCTCCTGCAGCTGCCATATTCCCACTGATAGTGTGTGTGTGTGCAAAATGCAGTTCTTTAACACATTGGTGGCTATTTATAATTGTAAATTGCTGGCGTGCCTACCGCCGGCCACCTCCCACCCCTATAAGCATATCATGAAGCAGCGTGGCAAAACCGCAACCTTGCACTAAATATTCTTGATATTATTTGTGTTATTTTATTATTTTTTTTTGAGACAATTTTTAGAATTATGTGATGTATGTATATAAATAGCTGCGTATTTTTATGTTTTTTGTTGTTACAAAAAAAAAATAACAAAGTTGCACAATTTTGTTAAATCATTTTTCATTTATTTCATATGCGACAAAAAAAATATAAAAAAAAAAACAAATCAACAACAATCAATACGCTATAAAACAGTTGCCAATTTGGTTTTTGAATAAACTACGTTTACACGTTGTTAACTGATTACTGAGATGTGATTGTACCTGGTATTCTGATTGAATGGTTTATCAGGCACTAGGCAGCACTTACTTTCCAGCTGGGAAGCTGTTTGCGCTATTGAGTCACATTTGAACGATCTGGTAAGCTATCAAATGAGCAACTATTTAGACAGTGGCAGTATGTTGTTGCTGTTATTGTTGTCAGGTAACGGCACCCGCTTCCGCTGAAAAAAAAACTGAACAAGCAAACAAATAAAGCGGCACTGCTAAAGAGAAATAGACAGAGCGAGAGGGAAAGAAGAGGAGTGACAGGCAGTAAGAATTGCGCGCAACATAATTAAATGGAACATCGGCTAACCTTCAGCTATGTGTGTAGAGACCGAACGAGGGAGAGGTGGAGAGATGGATAGCTATGAAGTTATCGATAGGCTGCTATAGGGGTGGCCTTAACTTTGCGTCATTCGGTTGACTTGAGGAGTCGGCCAGAGGGGCTTCCAGTGATAATGGACTGTGTTGCAAAATACTTTCAGCTGAACAATAAAAGCTACAATAACTAAAACACTTTATTTTTATACAACATGTTTCAAACATTTCAAGAAAAGAACCATGAAACGGATCTATTTTTAAAAAGCGCGCTGAGCTTTTCGCCTGCGCACAAATATTGAAACATAATCGAAGAAACATATGTACATACAAATATATATTTAAACGCAGTCTGACTATGACTATGACTGCGTTTAAATATATATTTGTATGTATATTTCTTCGATTATGTTTCAGTTATTTAGTATATTTATGCCTATTTGTCAGATATAGATATGCATTTATATATTATGTGATATGCGTATCTGTCTTCAACTGATTGCGCCATGTTCATGAACTGCATCCACTCTGGGAGCACTGGCGCTAACTACATGGATTAACTAAGTGAAGTTCAAACAATAAGAATTTATAATTCCATTAAAAATTATAAATTTTTTAGCTTTACAATAAATAATTGCAAAAAGTCAAGTCAAAAAATTTAAAAATATGGCCAAATAGAAAAGATTAAATTGAAATATAACTCTTTAAGAATTAATAAGCATTAAAACAAGCAAAACAGTTGCTACACTATTTGAAGTATTCGCAAATCAAGAGCAAACTGCAAAGTTTTGCGAATTGAATTTTACATTTTTCAAATCATAGCTTAGCAAATAATTGTATATTCTTTACGATTTGGTTGGGTTGGTTAAAACTTAAAATCCTATGCTTTACAGTTGATTACTGCTTTAGGTCTGCCGATACCTTAGTTTCACATAGAAATTAACTTAAAGTGTATAAATATATGATTCATGTAATTGAATTAAATGGCACACTCACCTTCTTCTGTTGCTTCTCCCACGCGGGATCGAGCAATCCCTCGCGCTCCCATTCCTCCTCTTGCTCCATGTAGCCATCGCCGTACTCCATGGAGATACCGTTCTCCATCATCATTTTGTGGCTGTTTCGTTAGGTGCAGTTGCTGGTTGTGTAGTTGCTGTTGCTGCTGTCGATTATTGGGGGGTAGTAGGTTGCACTTTTCTTTATTAATTTGTTTGGTTAACTCTTCTTTTATCTATTTATTTTGTTTTTAAGTTTAATTATAATCTTAAAAAGTTGTAGTGGCTGGTCGTTTTTGTGTGTGTGTGTGTGCCTGCTTGAGTTTTATAATCTTAGCGGTGGCAACTCAATTAAGTCGTAATCGTAATAAAGTTGGGTGGACTCTGAGGCTGAACAAAATAAATTTGTTGCTCTCTCCATTCACATTTTGAAACTAAAAAGAACCATTTGTATATGCATAAATTTTACATTATAAGAATAACCTGCTGGGCACGAGCAGATTATGCTTAAAATTTAATCTGCAATATGCAGAGAAAGAATGGACGGGAAAGCTATAGAAAAACTTCAGAGGAAAACCGCCAAAGATTGATAAGTCGATAAAAAAAAAGATATATAAAATTGAAGGTGGTTCAAACGAAAACGGAAATGGAAAAAAGGGGAAAAAATACTCGAACTGATTCTCTAAGGGCAACACAGGTGGCTGCCTGTTCGTCTGACAATGAAAGCTTTTTCGAACTCAAGCTTAAAATCGAATATTTATCAAAAGAAAAAAAATTAACTTCGTATATATGTATTATAAAAAAAGTTGTATAACACGATAATTTGCTACTTAATTATTTTGTTCACGATCGCTTTTGCTTATTGCTCGGTTTGTTTCGTTTCGTTCCATCTTGTCCCGTTTCGCATTGGTATAGTTTTAAAAATAGTATGTTTTTCAAATTTTATTTTCGGCGTTAACGTCAACGCATGTACCGTACGTTTTTCTTGTTGTTTTTTTTTTAATTTCGTTTTAGAGGTTGAGACGGGGAGAGGCGGAAGGCGGGGAAATTTCGGGCAGATTAGCTTGTGGATGTAGTACATATTTGAAATAATTTTCGGAAAAAAAATGCTAGCACATACATATGTACATAACGCACGTAGCTGCTTATGATCTATCTGTATGTATATGTAGGTGTTTCGGCTTTGATTGAGATTCAGATACGAATATATTTATATATACATGCATATATTTAGATAAGTATATGGAATATATATGTATATGTGAATGCTCTTAAATATGTATACTTTTGTTCTGTTTTTAAAGTATTTAACACAGATATCTAAGCAGTTCTTTCTTATTTATTTTCGGTATACCCTATATATTTATATATATACATATATATACATATATGTATGTATGTATGTAAGTATTCTGTATATTCAGATATATGTACTTATCTAATATAATATATATATGTATATATATATGTATATATATATATATATATATATATATATATATATATATATATATATATATATATATATATATATATATATATATATATATATATATACATATGTATATAGATAGATAGATATGTACACATATCTGAATACACAGAATACTTATATATATGTATCTGTACGTACCCAACTAATACACTTACATTCACACACACACATACATACATACATACATACACACACACACACACACAACACAACACAACACAAATTCGTTCTTTTTAATGAAAAAGCTATATTTTTACATACAAATATGTTGATATATGCTTCTAAATATTTTTAAACAAATTTTGTTTTTTATTTGTAATAAGTATCCAACAAAAATTTTTTTTAGTTTTTCTTTTATATTTTCTCGAGTGTGTTGTATGGTAAAATCAGAAAATAATTTAAAAAAAAATAAGAAAAAAAATTAAATTGATTTGTATTGAACCAATAACAACAACAAAAACAACAAAACAATATTTGTGAATATACAATTTGATGGAAATATCTACGTTTGTCGCTTGCAAAGAGAAAGACCCGCTCGCGTTGATAGCTAACCCAAAACTGATGTCGCGCAAGCAAAAACTGAATATCGTACGTATGCGACGACCCAGAAGTGGCGGCAGCAGCAGCGCAGCAGCAGTTAAAGAAAACTGTGCAGCCGCAGCAACAAAAAGAACAACAACATGCACGATGGCGATCGCCTCTCGTCACATACAAGCCCACGAAGATCCCGAACGAGCATGCGCTGACACGAACAAACACACACACGCATACATACACATAATACATATGCACACAGTAGAAGTGGGTGGCACCAGTCAAAGGCAACGCAAAAGCACAGAAGAAAGTATAATTCGACAAACAGATATTTCTTGTTGTTGCTGCTGCTGATTGATGCTGTGTGCGTGTGAGTGAGTGGCGAGTAAACTTTTGTTTGTGAGTGTATGTGACAGTGCGCGCTTCGTGCCCCAGCAAAACTTTGTTACTGTTCAAAATTATTTCTTGCGGCATGAAACGTTGCCAAGAAGTAATGTGAAAATCTGAATAGTTCCATTCGTTTTTACACTAAGCAACAGAATAAACACTTTTTGTGAACAATTTTGGAAGGAGATGTTGTCGACCTCGGGTTTTTGCCTTTTCCTCATGCTAGAAACCGTTCTGCAAACATGAAATTTGAGAAATTCTACATGCTAACTAGAGGGATAGGTTAACTTCGTCCATGCCGAAGTTTGGTAATACCTTTGCAATTGCAAAAGATGTAGATACAGTTTTTTCTGATTTGCTACCCCCCAACAATTGGATATATATAATTTTTTGGCAATCTATTAAGCAGGACAACAGTAGCCTATATATCAAATTTTGGCTGTACCTATAAGACTTTAGAAGATATAGTTTTCTCCGATATATATATATATATATATATATATATATATATATATATATATATAATTTTTTATAAATTTGTCAAACCGGTCATGCTTAACGTTTTTGGGAGTACAATTTTAGCAGATACAGTCCTCAATATAGCCCTCAAAGGGCGTAGCTATATATACTATATCTTTTTGTTTGGGGATGCGATTTATGAGTATATATTCAAAATTTCAAATTCCACTTCAATAGCGGAGAAGTTTTTATACTAAAAACTTCTTTAAACCGATCTGTCCTGTGGGAGCTATAAGATATATTTGTCCGATCCGGATGATTCCGAGATATACAATGCCTGCAGCACATTCCAGCCTATGTGCAAAATATCAGCTCTGTAGCCCTTATAGTCTCGGAGGAGATTGCGTTGATCCAGACAGACGGACAGACGGACATGGCTATATCAACTCAGCTCGTCTTGCTGATCAAGAGATATATATACTTTATATGGTCGGAGATGCTTCCTTCTGTGCGTTGCAAACTTCTGACCAACATTAATATACCCTTTTTGCAAGGGTACAAGTAAGAACGCTCTAGTCGGGTCTGCCCGACTACGAGATCCCCTGAACCAAGTCAGAGGCGATGTTTAAAACAACCTAGCTTACATCTTTTATCTATACATATTACCCTCTGCGCGCACATATACACACACACATATTGACATGCACACACAAGCACTGCGTAGTTGATTTGAATGTATGTGTGCACCCGTATACAGAAAATGCTAGGTGTTTGGCGTGTTTGGATTTTTGAATAAATTGATTGTGTAAAATGTGGAGCTGGTATCCAAAATATAAAAAAATAGAAAATGTATTTTTGAGACTCTGTTCCCAAAGGGAAAAAGAGTCTATTGATTTGTGCAATGTCCGTCTTGCTGTCTGTCCATCTGTCTGTATGAACGCGCAGCATTTGGACACTATAGAAGCTAGAGACTTGTAATTTTTATACCCTCAACCCATTGAAAATGGGAATTCAGGAGTATAATGGTTTTGTGACAATGTATGTAACAGGCAGAAGGAGGCGTGGCAGACCCCATAAAGTATATATATTCTTGATCAGGACGACGAGCTGAGTCGATCTAGCCATGTCCGTCTGTCCGTCCGTCCGTCTGTCCGTCCGTATGAACGCAGTGATCTCGTAAACCACAAAAGCTAGAGATTTGAGATTTTAGATATATATTCTTGTATACCATACGCAGTACAAGTTTATTTTTTTTTTCGATAACTCATCCTATTTCCTTATTATCGATAACAATCGATATTTTGACTTTGTTTTTAAGCTATCACTTTTAGACCATGTGTGACTTGTGTATGTATATGTGTGCGTGTGTGTGCACGCAGAGGGTAATATGTACCGGTAAAAGATATAAGCTAGATTGTTTAAAACACTGCCTCGGACTTGGTTCAGGGGATCTCGTAGTCGGGCAGACCCGACTAGAGCTTTCTTACTTGTTATACCCTGAACCCATTGAAAATGGGAAATCAGGGTATAATGGTTTTCAAACAGTATGTAACAGGCAGAAGGAGGCGTGGCAGACCCCATAAAGTATATATATTTTTGATCAGGGCGACGAGCAGAGTCGATTTGGCCCTGTCCGTCTGTCTGTCCGTCTGTCCGTATGTATGAACGCGTCGATCTCAGAACCTATAAGAGCTAGAGACTTCAAATTTTGCATGATGGTCTGTGTATACAGCGAAAATATCGAGTTTGTTTTAGATATTCGATAAATTTTTTCGTTTCAATGATATCGATTTAAAACGTTATCAAGATTCAGTTTTTTTACCATATCTTTTACATATTTTTAGCTACAGCTACCAAATTTTGTTTTTAGCTTTTTGTAAATAAAATACATTTTCTATTTTTTCATATTTTTGGATACCGGCTCCACATTTCACAAAAAAAAATTATCAAAGCCACAATTTAATTTTTTCAAATTTTTTAGTGAAAACCGTATTTTCAATAAATTAATAGCATTCAATGCAGAAAATTGCATTCAAATCCGTTAAGTAATACAGAAGTTTTAAAGGAAACATTTTAAAAGCACGCTGCAGCAGCCTGTACGTGTGCACACATACATTCAAATCAACTACGCAGTAATCGGCGCGCGTGCTTTTGTGTGCATGGTATGTATATGTGTTCATGTGTATACAAATGTGTGCATGTGTATATGCGTGCCTGTGTGTATGTGTGCATGTGTATATGCGCGCAGAGGTAATATGTATAGATAAAAGATGTAAGCTAGGTTGTTTTAATCAGCTCGGACTTGGTTCAGGGGATCTCGTAGTCGGGCTGAGACCCGACTAGAGCTTTCTTACTTGTTTGGAATATAAACTCGTGTGTATCCGCGTCAGATCAAGTTTGAGTATTTTTCCGATACGCCCACAGGGGGCGTGGCAAATGCTATATCTATTAAGACTAAAACGCTGTTATTTTCGTCAATATTGCAGTATAAGAAATGGGATTTAGAATATATTTTATTCGTGTACACAACGCGGACGTTTTAAGATATAATTTATATATCTATGCCCATTGTGGGCGGGGCAAATCGGATAAAACTATATCTTCTACAGTTTTGGAGCTAGAACATCCAAATTTGGCATGTGGGTTACTGTTAACCTTCCCATAAGTTAGATCAAAAAGTTATATACCCACACCGACTTGAAATTTGGAATAAATGTGCAAGTAGATCACCCGGAATCATAAATATATATTATAGATATTTATGGCTATTGAGGGCGTGGCAAATCGGATAAAACTGTAGCTCCTACAGTTTTGGAGCTAGAGCGTCCAAATTTAGGGATACTGTGGGATACTGTTGACCTCTTCTTAAGATAAATGAAAAGTTATGTATCCACGTCTTCTGGGGGCGTGGCAAATCAGGAATTACTCTATCTTTTACTAAAACTGTGATAATTTCGGCAATATTGCCGTCAAA
Source organism: Drosophila gaucha (assembly GCA_035045545.1). Classification (NCBI taxonomy): domain Eukaryota; kingdom Metazoa; phylum Arthropoda; class Insecta; order Diptera; family Drosophilidae; genus Drosophila; species Drosophila gaucha. Next base: position 8,428 of record JAWNOY010000100.1, read on the forward strand.
GAGTTGGGACTTGGAATATATATACTAGTATCCTACCTCTACCAAAAATATATGTTATATATAGCTACGCCCATTTGGGGAGTGGCAAATAGGGTAAAACTGTATCTCCTACAGTCTTAGACGTAGAGCATCCAAATTTGACATGTGGGTTACTGTTCATGAAATTTAAATTTACGAAAAAACTAGAGGGATGGGCTAACTTCGGCCATGCCGAAGTTTGGTAATACCCTTGCAATTGTAAAGGATATAGATATAGTTTTCTCTGATTTGCCACGCCCCCAACAATTGGATATATATAATTTTTGGGCAATCTATTGAGCATGGCAACAGTAACTTATATATCAAATTTTGAAGCTGTATCTATAAGACTTTGGAAGATTTAGTTTTCTCCGATTTGCCACGCCCCCAAGAGGCGGATATATATAATTTTTCATAATTTTGTCGAAACAGTCAAGCCTAACGTCTGTGTCAATTTTTGGAGCTCTAGGTGTAAAATTGTAGAAGATATAGTTTTATCCGATTTGCCACGCCCCTAACGGGCGTAGATATATATTCTTTATGTTTTTTTTAGGGGTGGTTGATACAAACATATGTTTTAAGTTTCAAGTCTCTGGCTTTAACAGCGTCCAAAATATTGGAGAATTTATGTTAAGCTCTATATAGACTTTCCCGATTTGCCACGCCCTCATCAATTTGATATATATCATTTTTGGGCAATCTATTGAGCAGGGCAATAGTAACCTATATATCAAATGTTGAAGCTGTACCTATAAGACTTTGGAAGATATAGTTTTCTCCGATTTGCCACGCCCCTAAGGGGCGGAGATATATAATTTTTCATAATTTTGTCGAAACGGTCAAGCCTGACGTCTCTGCCAATTTTTGAAACTCTAGGTGTAAAATTGTAGAAGATATAGTTTTTTCCGATTTGCCACGCCCCTAATGGGCGTAGATATATATTCTTTATCTTTTTTTTCTAGGGGTGGTTGATACAAGTATATGTTTAAAGTTTCAAGTCTCTGGCTTTAACAGCATCCAAAATATTGGAAGATTTATGTTGAGCACTATATAGACATTCCCGATTTGCCACGCCCCAAGTAGGTGCGGATATATAATTTTTTGATTAATCTGAAGGGAAGGCCAACAGTATATTACTTTCTAAATTTGGATGCTCTAGCTTTAAAACTGTAGAAGATATAGTTATATCCGATTTGCCACGCCCCCAAAGGGCGTAGATATATATTCTATATCTTTTTGTATTTGGGTGCATATCAGGAGTATATATTCCAAATATCAAGTCTCTGACTTTAATAACGTCAAAGTTATCCCACTAAAACATTTCTTAAAACCGATCTGTCCTATGGGAGCTATAGGATATAGTCATCCGATCCGGATGATTCCGAGATATACAATGCCTGCAGCACATTCCAGCCTATGTGCAAAATTTCAGCTCTGTAGCTCTTATAGTCTCGGAGGAGATTGCGTTGATCCAGACAGACGGACAGACGGACATGGCTATATCAACTCAGCTCGTCTTGCTGATCAAGAATATATATACTTTATATGGTCGGAGATGCTTCCTTCTCTGCGTTGCAAACTCCTGACCAAAATTAATATACCCTTTTTGCAAGGGTATAAAAAGGTGTTTTTTCATGAATTGAAAAATAAATCCCAGTTACATAAGAACACAATATATTTTAATTCATTGAATACTTTATTTATTAATAGCATATGTATATATTGATTTTTCCATTTTACTTATCATTCCTATCATATTTGTGATTGCACACATGGCATATTGGCAGGGTAGCAAAAAAATAAGAAGACTATTGCTCATCCCATTTTTACATGATAATAATAAACATATGTATAACTTTGGCTCGCGTTTTGCCAGCCGAAGTTGATATCATGAAAAATCTCCTTTTCTGTAAGTGAACGATCCATGTATTGGTGATGCTTTGACTGACGAAATTGCGTAAATCGATATACTTCGATTTAATCTAGCTAGAAACAAGTAAGAACGCTCTAGTCGGGTCTGCCCGACTACGAGATCCCCTGAACCAAGTCCGAGGCGGTGTTTTAAGCAATCTAGCTTATATCTTTTACCGGTACATATTACCCTCTGCGCGCACACACGCACGCACACATATACATACACAAGCACGCGCGCCGCTTACTGCGTAGATGACTTAGCGGCTGCGCTTGGGCAGCATTCTGGGCAGCATTATGAGAAATTCATTGTTAAATAACTTTAGTTCTAGATCTACTTTCTTAATGAAATTTTCAGGACATAATATTGACATCTAGAGGTGTACATATACGAAATCCCAACTCTCTAGTATTTGAAATACGTTTTTTCCACTTATGGGGCTAATGGGGGGAGGTACCCAAAATTTAAAAAGTTTATTATCTGTATTTACATCACAGCAACCTACATAGTCAATTTGGTGTTTCTAGGTATTATGGTCTAAAAGTTATAGCTTAAAAACAAAGTCAAAATATTGATTGTTATCGATAATAAGGAAATAGGATGAGTTATCGAAAAAAAAATAAACTTGTACTGCGTATGGTTTACAAGAATATATATCTAAAATCTCAAATCTCTAGCTTTTGTAGTTTACGAGATCACTGCGTTCATACGGACGGACAGACGGACGGACGGACAGACGGGCATGGCTAGATCGACTCAGCTCGTCGTCCTGATTAAGAATATATATACTTTATGGGGTCTGCCACGCCTCCTTCTGCCTGTTACATACATTGTCACAAAACCATTATACCCTGAATTCCCATTTTCAATGGGTTCAGGGTATAAAAATTATTTCATAATAAAATTTCGAAAAAAGCATTGCCCTTAGCACAACAATCTATAAAGTTTTCCTGGGATGTCGGCCATGCTCTATAATTATCGATATGCATACGAATGCAAGAGCAGAGACAACATGTAGAATCTGTTAAAGCAAATGCCGTTAGCTTTCCGAAATGAAAAACTAGAGGGATGGGCTAACTTCGGCCATGCCGAAGTTTGGTAATACCCTTGCAATTGCAAAGGATATAGATACAGTTTTTTCTGATTTGCCACGCCCCCAACAATTGGATATATATCATTTTTGGGCTATCTATTGAGCAGGGCAACAGTAACCTATATATCAAATTTTGAAGCTGTACCTAAAAGACTTTGGAAGATATAGTTTTCTCCGATTTGCCACGCCCCCAAGAGGCGGATATATATAATTTTTCATAATTTTGTCGAAACAGTCAAGCCTAACGTCTGTGTCAATTTTTGGAGCTCTAGGTGTAAAATTGTAGAAGATATAGTTTTATCCGATTTGCCACGCCCCTGATGGGCGTAGATATATATTCTTTATCTTTTTTTCTAGGGGTGGTTGATACAAATATATGTTTTAAGTTTCAAGTCTCTGGCTTTAACAGCGTCCAAAATATTGAAGGATTTATGTTGAGCACTATATAGACTTTCCCGATTTGCCACGCCCCAGTAGGCGTCGATATATAATTTTTTGATCAATCTGAAGGGGAGGCCAAAAGTATATTACTTTCCAAATTTGGATGCTCTAGCTTCAAAACTGTAGAAGATATAGTTTTATCCGATTTGCCACGCCCCAAAGGGCGTAGATATATAATCTATATCTTTTTGTATTTGGGTGCATATCAGGAGTATATATTCCAAATATCAAGTCTCTGACTTTAATAACGTCGAAGTTATCCGACTAAAACATTTCTTAAAACCGATCTGTCCTATGGGAGCTATAGGATATAGTCATCCGATCCGGATGATTCCGAGATATACAATGCCTGCAGCACATTCCAGCCTATGTGCAAAATTTCAGCTCTGTAGCTCTTATAGTCTCGGAGGAGATTGCGTTGATCCAGACAGACGGACAGACGGACATGGCTATATCAACTCAGCTCGTCTTGCTGATCAAGAATATATATACTTTATATGGTCGGAGATGCTTCCTTCTCTGCGTTGCAAACTCCTGACCAAAATTAATATACCCTTTTTGCAAGGGTATAATAAAAGCATGCGCACACAAAGCAGAAAACGCAAGATATGTCGCTGCAAACGAATCACTCCGTGTGAAAACAACAACTTGTTTGCTACTGATGCTAGTGGTCAATGCGTCTCTGTCAGTGGAGGTCTGTCTGCCCGTCCGTCAGTTCGGGGTCGGACTGTCGCATCATACCGCCTCCGCATGGCTATAAAAATAGCAAATTGTTAATTTCGCTTCGGAAATTCTGTTCCAATACACACGTACATACACACATAAGTATAAATATACATACGTATTTTGAGTGTATGTAGGTGAGAGAGGATTTTTATTGGCCTGCCTCTTGGTTTTTCCGTGCAAAACTACTATGCATATGCCTCATATTGAACATGTGTGTATAAATATAGCTATACATCTCAGTATAAATATGCCTATATATATATATATATATATATATATATATATATATATATATATACATATGCCTTTATAAATATGTACACTTCTTCATAAAGACAGATTATTTGTGAGTTATATTAAATATTTTATAGCTAAAAATATAAAATTCAACATTCAGATATGCTTGTGCATACGTGTCGGCAAGTTTTGCGCGAAGTTACACTTTCTCACAAAGAGTAGCAAAAAAGCTTTTTTGCAGGTCTCCCTCTCTTTGTCTTTCTCTCTTTTGTAATTTCACGTTCAACCTCCAGATAGACATGTTGGATTCTTATAGAAGGAGATAAAGCATCAGGGCAGAGTATTACGTGGTCGGGCCCACTCAGAAATAATTTATTTTTAACCCATTTTTTTGTGCGTCGTCAGCGGCGAATTCTTCTTTTTTTATATACTATTTTTTTGAAAACAATATCTATTTTTAAGACTTCTGTGCGTTAATAACATATTTTAGAAAATATTTTTTTAAACGCAACATACATATAATTAATAAAATTTGAAACAAACGAATCCACAGACAAACACCACCAGCTGAAACCAAAGAAAAAGAAAAAGCAAAAGAAATACTAGATAAGCTAAAAGTTTTATTTTCAACAAAAACTTTTATAACAAATTCACAAAATGTTTATATTTCACGCACTCTACGCAAATACTTAATGGGTGGAGTAAATTTAAAACTAGAGGGATGGGCTAACTTCGGCCATGCCGAAGTTTGGTAATACCCTTGCAATTGTAAAGGATATAGATATAGTTTTCTCTGATTTGCCACGCCCCCAACAATTGGATATATATCATTTTTGGGCAATCTATTAAGCAGGGCAACAGTAACCTATATATCTACCTATAAGACTTTGGAAGATATAGTTTTCTCCGATTTGCCACGCCCCCAAGAGGCGGATATATATAAGCTTTCATAATTTTGTCGAAACGGTCAAGCCTAATGTCTGCGTCAATTTTTGGAACTCTAGGTGTAAAATTGTAGAAGATATAGTTTTATCCGATTTGCCACGCCCCTAACGGGCGTAGATATATATTCTTTATCTTTTTTTCTAGGGGTGGTTGATACAAATATATGTTTTAAGTTTCAAGTCTTTAAGCACTATATAGACTTTCCCGATTTGCCACGCCCCAAGTAGGCGTGGATATATAATTTTTTGATCAATCTGAAGGGAAGGCCAAAAGTATATTACTTTCCAAATTTGGATGCTCTAGCTTCAAAACTGTAGAAGATATAGTTTTATCCGATTTGCCACGCCCCAAAGGGCGTAGATATATAATCTATATCTTTTTGTATTTGGGTGCATATCAGGAGTATATATTCCAAATATCAAGTCTCTGACTTTAATAACGTCGAAGTTATCGCACTAAAACATTTCTTAAAACCGATCTGTCCTATGGGAGCTATAGGATATAGTCATCCGATCCAGATGATTCCGAGATATACAATGCCTGCAGCACATTCCAGCCTATGTGCAAAATTTCAGCCATGTAGCTCTTATAGTCTCGGAGGAGATTGCGTTGATCCAGACAGACGGACAGACGGACATGGCTATATCAACTCAGCTCGTCTTGCTGATCAAGAATATATATACTTTATATGGTCGGAGATGCTTCCTTCTCTGCGTTGCAAACTCCTGACCAAAATTAATATACCCTTTTTGCAAGGGTATAAAAAAAATACATAATTGGGATATCCAATTTGCATAAGTTAAATTGAAAGAATATAATTGAATGAGCTGCATTCTCATAAATATTATTCGACTGGTATGTAGTTTCCATTGGAATTTTCAATATTCAAAGTAACGTGTTTTTCTTTCGTGAAAAAAGAGTATGTGAAAATATGTATATAAATTCAGTGCACACTCCACGAAAAAACATCTGCCTAAGCATGCAAAGATTATTAAGTTTTTTTTAGTCCAGAAATTCTTGAATTATATTTTTTCTTTACTCTTCTAATTTCCAATTTGTTTATTGGTCTTGACAATAAAAAAGGTGAAATTACATTTTTTTTTGCAAAGTTACACGATTTTTTCCGAACTTAAAGAGAAATCTGCTAAAGCGGTAATATTTAAACAATGTAAAAACAAATAATAAATATATATTTCAAATTATAGTTTTCTTAGAATTTTATTTTTTTTCCTTTAGTAGAGTGAACAATAGAAAAAGACTGGAAGGTGTTCTACATATATGTAAATACCTTTCACTTCGAAAAAACGAACTACAAACTGTTTCTTTTCAAATGGATAATCTTAATTTTTAAGCGACATTTATCTATATAGCTTATAGCTGATGCTGTAGTTCAAACAACAATTTAGTTGTCTTGAGCTGTATTCGCTCTAATATTACAGCGAGTGCTTATGTTTATCGAGTGCGGCAATGAAAATGCGAATTTGCATCGATTCTTCCATTTAGTTTGCTAGACAAGGAAATGCAAGGTTCAAGAAAATACTTTCGCACACACACACTTTTACATATAGTTACATATTATATATATCATATATGTAAATATGTTATTCGCATGTATTATATAGCTTGTGGGTACAATTAATTCACGAAATAATTACAATTTGCTTATATTATATGTATGTATATACATATAGCATATGTACATATGTATGTCAGCCAACGCCACATTCATATAACTATGTTTTATTTAGTATTTCAGTGTTTTTTGTATCGTTTACACATCAATAAACGTAGAATATTGAGAAAAACATTTTCTCGTTATCAAAAAAAAAATAAAAAATATACATACATATATGTATATAACAATATATATATATATACGGATCTGTTTTTAATATAAACAGATCCGTTGTTAATGGAGAGGGACTGAGGACGGGGGAGGCGTGGTTGACAGAGAAATGCAAACAAACTTAATCACAATGAAACGATCAATCGACTTGCGATGCATCGATCGCCGTTGCATGTCAACGGTAACATGCAATACATTCGATCTATAACATGCGTATCGAATTCACTCCGGCCTTAGAATCAGGCCCGGCGGCGGCTGCGACTCCAGCTGCTCAATAAACAGCTCATCTAGCGGCCGGTCGCTGATGATGCGAAAGAAGAAGAGATGATCCAAGCACTTCAAACTAATTGAACGCAATGCAGGCAATCGCAACAGCAGCTGAGCAAAGCGACCATCATCGCCCGGATGCTCCAGCCGGCAATGCTCGTCAAGGCAGGCGTAGACCTTCTCTCGGCACAGCTCGATATCGGCACGATTCTTGATGCCCCTTATATCCGGATTATACAGGATGATGGCCTTCAAGCAGGACAGCTCACGTCTATCCAGATTGAGACGCTTCATTTTGACGCTCAACTCGGATAGTATACGATCGAATATAGCGTTAACACCCGCCTTGATTGCGCTATTGCGATGATACGAGAAACTCTGACTGAGGAACAGCTGCTGCGGCTGCAGTACAGGTGAGCGACGCTCAAAACCGCTGTCATGGCCAATTCCAACGATCGCATCGTCCAGCGATTCGATGCTGCACCAGGCCACATTCGCAATGAGCAACTCATTCCACGCAGCCTTGAGCAAAATCACCTGGTCATCGAGCGGCAGCTGGGCAAAGTGCGGCATTAGCCTGGCATATTCTACCATTTGGTAGAGCTGTTTGTTAACCACCTGGCAGAGCGCCGATACTGCTCCTTTGTAATCCGGCTGTACCGTCGAGTTGGGTCCGACGCGCAGAAATGCTAACGCTCGATCGCCACTGTGAGCTTCTGCCCGCTGCTCAGCGTCAAGTAGACGTTCAATGGTAAAATCGCGGGTCACGCTATTGGGTATAAAGTCATCGGAGGCGCTATTGGCGCCACTGCCGCTACCTCCACCCACGCCAATGCCAGAACCAGAGCCAGAGCTAGCTGCACTTCCACCGGCTGCACCGCTGCCACCGCCCAGTCGTCCAGCGGAGGTGCGTGCCCCGCGTTGTCGCTCCTCCTGCACGGCCTCGCGCTTCATGCCGCACGTGAGGCATTTTTGATAGCGGCAATATTGGCAGCGATTACGCTGGCGCTTATCAATGATGCAATTACGATTTTCGCGGCAAGCATATGTGAGATCCTTACGAACTGTGCGCTTAAAGAAGCCCTTGCAGCCCTCGCAGCTGTACACACCATAGTGTTTGCCACTGGCTCGATCTCCACATATGGAGCACAAATGCTTCGAACCACTGAGTGGATGATTTGGCGGATATTGTTGTTGCTGTTGCTGCTGTTGATTGGGATTATTGTTGTTGTTGACATTGACCATGTTCATGGCCTGCATAAAGGGGCCTGGACTTTCTGCCTTGGGTGAGAAGCTACTGTTGTTGCTGTCATTCAGCTGCGAGATGTCCGGCTTGACCTCCTCCTTAATCGGACCCAGTCGAAAGCCAGCGTCCTGATCGCAATTATCCATATTGTGCTAAGGCTTAAATCCTTGCTCTTGATTCTTATTACTAATCTTCTTCTTTCTAATATTGCGTCTGTGGGTCTATGTGAGTGTGTGTATGTGCGACTTAAATTGGAGTTGCTTGCATTTACATAACTTGCACGTTATTTTTGCCACTTTATCCAGATTAACGCCTTGTTTTTGTCCTATTTGAATTAATTTCCCAAATTAGAGAGTTCACATAGAAAGTCTGTTCTGATTAATGGCTAAATACTTTTCGCGTCGACATTTTTTTCTCAACAAAGACAAAATTCACCACAGCGACTTGAATTCACCAGCTGCCAGTGTTGTCCAGCAGTTGCACATTAGTGGCAGCTACTAGACGCACACTGCAATACACAGAACTCTGGACTGCGAGCAAAATTCGGTGACTGTATTTAGTTTTGTTTCTTTGTGTGTTTGGCTAACGGCAATGAAATATGCATGCCGTGCAATTTCTGCAGTGCAACAACCCTGTTTAGAGCACACCGCCTGAACATAAAAGAAAGAGTTCTCACCACACAGAGCAACTCTGTGTCACTCGCAATACCAATACAATTCTTGGTTGTACTTTCAAAAACGCAAACACGCACACTGGTGCAGCTAGCCAGACGACGCAAACACAGACAACATCTACCCTCTTTGCAATTATGTGCGGTATATGCAAAAATAAACACGCACACACATAGGCGAGGAAACACATACTTGCGGACATATGGACAAAGCGCCAATTAACCGGTTTCGGCCTCGGCCCAAATAATCGACATCAGAAAATCAACAACAAAAATAAAAAACCCCACAAACACGCGTACAAAAACATTTTATTTATGACCAACCACCAACAAGCAACACAATACTTGATTCAATTTAAATCAAAGTTGAATGAATATTAAATTAAATTTAGTTGTAGCCGAATGCTTGGTGCAACTTACTTGCATGCGCACTTGTTTGATTTCACGTAGTTCGAACCACTGACTGTTTAACAGTTTTCGCACTATATTGACGCACACTGGCAAACATTAAAAATTTAAACGCGCTTATTTTGCAATTATTTTTACCGAAGTGATCTGCCGTCGAATTCAAACACACTACAAACAAAATACTTAAATATAACAAATTTGCTAAATTTAACCATAGAAAAATACGATTGTGGTATTGAAAAATATCGATATTCTAGACTATTGCCTCAATTGCAATGGTTACTATTAAATTTAAGGGGATATTTGGAATTCGGTAATTGCATAGTTTGGCTCCCGCAGATAAAGAATGTCCAAATGAACAGAAGTTTTGGATTAGCATATGTAGTTTCGCACGAGGGTTCAATTTTCGGCGGCAGGAACATGTTTTGTTGTCCATTTATTCCAATATTAAAGAAATACATTTTCATCTAACAGCGGCAAAATGTGTATCATCGTAAAGTGGTATCGAAGCTACACGACTGTTCGTAATCGTGCCGCGAGTCAGTTATCGGCAACTTTAAATTGCTTATATTTAATAAAATAAACAAAAAAAACTAATTTAAAAAATCACAACCCCCAAGTGATTCGGACGTTCTTTACCTACGGTAGCTAAAACAAAGATTTACCGTATTCCGATTCCAGTATTTTTATTTGGCGCATTTGGTATATTTTAAATAAAGGCAGCATAACAAAATACACTTATTTGTTATTAATCATATTAATTTCTTATAATGTAATATAATGTATATATATAAAATACATATATGTACCTTAATTTATTTAGTATTAAGTTAAAGGCGCTACAAATCCCAATTAGACATCATTAGCTATATCTGTTTCTGTTTTTATTTTTGATATTACACTTTTCTGATATTTGTTTACTTAAAAGGTAATGAATAAGGTTTAAATTTTATCTGGTTAATTCAAAATAATAAAAACTAAACGGATGGGCTAACTTCAACCATGCCGAAGTTTGGTAATACTCTTATAATTGTAAAATATATTGCTATTGTTTTTCTGATTTGTCAAGAAAAGTAAAGATTGACGTATTTACTTGTTTTTGACCTACATGTCATATTTTCGGGCTTCAGCTGTACAACTTTGGAAAATATAGTTTTCTCCCATTTGCCACGCCACAAAGAGGCGGATGTACAGTTTTTACCGATTTGACACGCCCCTAATGGGCGTAGCATTATATACTAAATGTTTTTGCATGGGGGTGCTTCATACAAATATACGTTTTAAGTTTCAAGACTCTGGCTCTAACAGCGTCTAAAATATTAGAAGATTTATGTTAAACACTAGATAGACTTCCCGATTTGCCGGGCCCCTAGTGGGCGTGGATATATAACTTTTTGATTGATCTTAAGGAGAGGTCAACAGTAGCTTACTTGTCAAATTTGGATGTTCTAGATCTTAAACTGTAGAAGATATAGTTTTACGTGGTTTGGCACGCCCCCAATTGACATAGCTCTATATACTATATATTTTTCTATGAAGGTGGGATACACAAGTAGATGGTCCACATTTCAAGTCTCTGATAATCTCTCTGATAATAACGTAGAAATTTTCCCGCTAAAAGATTTCTTGAATCCGATCTGTCCCATGGGAGCTATATGATATAGTCGTCCGATCCGGATGATTAAAAAATATACAATGAATGCAGTGTGCAAAATTTCAGCTCTGTAGCTGTAATAGTCTCGGAGGATATTGCGTTGATCCAGACATACGGACAGACGGACACACGGACAGTGCTATACCAACTCAGCTCGTCATGCTAATCAAGAATATACATATGTATATATTTTGTATAGTCGGAGATGCTTCCTGTGAATACTCTTGTAAAAAGCGTATATTAGTTTTGCTCAGTTGTTTGCAACGCACAGAAGGATGTATCTCCGACTGTATACATGTGTGGCATGTGTATTCACATACTTTACTTATAACCTGCACTTGATATTTTTATATCGCATAAGATACACATTCTTTTTCCACAGAAGTAGAATAAACAGAATTTAATAATTAAATGGTGACAATAACCTATCAAACATTCAAAACAACTGCCAGAATCGCTATTCCCATCATAGGGGTTTGTAACTGCTGACGTTGCACAAATCCCGTCTGATAAGCTCTCTCAATATTCGTCTCTCCCAAACAGCGATCCTCATATTTATTTAAGAGCCAACAGCTCCCTCCAATGTTTAAAGTCAAATTCATAAAAGCTTAACGTCGAGGTTTGGTAAGCGTCTTCAGTACTTATAATTAGTCTAGATTTTTGTCTCAACTTCGTAGTGTCGAATAAATAAAAAATAAATTTATATTTTTTTTAATAACAAGATTCTCGAACTATGTTATTGGCGCAGCCGGTATGATATCATAAATAAATCCTCGTAAAAGAAAATCAGATCCTTTTCGATCCGCTAAACAGAGATCCACGACCAAGAGATTCTTTGGGAAACATCGTGATTTCGAACATTTCAATTTTGAAAAATGTATACATATTTGCCAAAGAACCCGCGTGCGGTAGTGTAGTCTTAATTATACTATTAACAATTTTGGCCCCTAGTTAAAGTGCGACCGACACTAAAGTGAAATTGAAAATTAAGTTGACATTAGTGCACTAGTTCACTTAGGACATATGTAAGTCTCAAGCAGTCTGTGAACAATAATACAGTGAACATTTAAAAACAATACTTACAATACATGTATTGTATGTGTTACCCACACTCAACAACTAAAAAGCAACAACATCATGGCAACAACAGCAAGTATGGAGCTCTCAGAGCCTCACCTAAGGCAGGCTCTTGGACAACTCCGTCAGTTACCAGTTTTCACTGTCCTCATCAGGAAAGTGGAGTACATCATGCAACTTTACCCAACTCAGGACATCAGATTGCACAGTTTGTTATTTGGAGCGGTTGAGATGGAATTATCTGGAGCAGCTGAGAGAGTCTCACAATTGCCAGCAGCGAACACATGCATGGTGCTAAAACAAGCACTGATCGACGAATTCAAGACACAAACACCCATTACAACATAAGTATTCGTAATATTGTCGAAGAATTAGAATATAAGTCCATTATTATATCAAACAAATTAATGTCAGAAAACAATAGTCTGAATACTGTGTTGTACACAAATGCAATGAACAATACAGTGAAAGACGTTATTACAAAAAAAAAACAAGTAAGAAAGCTCTAGTCGGGTCTGCCCGACTACGAGATCCCCTGAACCAAGTCCGAGCTGATGTTTTAAACAACCTAGCTTACATCTTTTATCACTAAAAAATTTAAAAAATTGAATTGTGGCTTTGATAATTTTTTTTTTAATAAATTTTTTGTGAAATCTGGAGCTGGTATCCAAAATATGAAAAAATAGAAAATGTATTTTATTTACAAAAAGCTAAAAACGAAATTTGGTACCTGTAGCTAAAAATATGTAAAAGATATGGTCAAAAAACTGAATCTAGATAACGTTTTAAATCGATATCATTGAAACGGAAAAATTTATCGAATATCTAAAATAAACTCGATATGCGCGCTGTATACAAGGACCATCATGCAAAATTTGACGTCTCTAGCTCTTATATGTTCTGAGATCGACGCGTTCATACATACGGACAGACGGACGGACGGACGGACAGACAGACGGACAGGGCCAAATCGACTCAGCTCGTCGCCCTGATCAAGAATATATATACCTTATGGGGTCTGCCACGCCTCCTTCTGCCTGTTACATACTTTCTGCAAAACCATTATACCCTGATTTCCCATTTTCAATGGGTTCAGGGTACAAATACCGGACAGAATTTTCATGCCTTTAGCTAGATACGATATTACTACTGCAACTAAACTAAAGCAAGTAGCATAGCGTGACGACTTCATGAAAATAATAAACCAAACAGCCAAAAGCCTGAAAAAAATTCCAATAAGGGAAATAATTAAAGTTATTACCCAACCCCAAATCTTTAAAATCTAAAGAATCCCAATACCAAACCAAGTATTTTATTTATTTATTTTAGAGCTACCTTATAATTAAAACAAGTAAGAAAGCTCTAGTCGGGTCTGCCCGACTACGAGATCCCCTGAACCAAGTCCGAGGCAGTGTTTTAAACAATCTAGCTTATATCTTTTACCGGTACATATTACCCTCTGCGTGCACACACACACGCACACATATACATACACAAGCACGCGCGCCGCTTACTGCGTAGATGATTTAGCGGCTACGCTTGGGCTGCATTCTGGGCAGCATTATGAGAAATTCATTGTTAAATAACTTCGGTTCTAGATCTACTTTCTTAATGAAATTTTCAGGACATAATATTGACATCTAGAGGTGTATATATACGAAATCCCAACTCCCTAGTATTTGAAATACGTTTTTTCCACTTATGGGGCTAATGGGGGGAGGTATCCAAAATTTAAAAAGTTTATTATCTGTATTTACATCACAGCAACCTACATAGTCAATTTGGTGTTTCTAGGTATTATGGTCTAAAAGTTATAGCTTAAAAACAAAGTCAAAATATTGATTGTTATCGATAATAAGGAAATAGGATGAGTTATCGAAAAAAATAAACTTGTACTGCGTATGGTATACAAGAATATATATCTAAAATCTCAAATCTCTAGCTTTTGTGGTTTACGAGATCACTGCGTTCATACGGACGGACAGACGGACAGACGGACGGACGGACGACGGCTAGATCGACTCAGCTCGTCGTCCTGATCAAGAATATATATACTTTATGGGGTCTGCCACGCCTCCTTCTGCCTGTTACATACATTGTCACAAAACCATTATACTCTGAATTTCCATTTTCAATGGGTTCAGGGTATAACAAGTAAGAAAGCTCTAGTCGGGTCTGCCCGACTACGAGATCCCCTGAACCAAGTCCGAGCTGATGTTTTAAACAACCTAGCTTACATCTTTTATCTATACATATTGCCTCTGCACACATATACACATGCACACATTTGTATAGACATGCACACATTTGTATATACATGAACACATATACATACCATGCACACAGAAGCACGCTCGCCGATTACTGCGTAGTTGATTTGAATGTATGTGTGCACACGTACAGGCTGCTGCCGCTTGCTTTTACAATGTTTCCTTTAATAACTTCTGTATTACTTAACGGATTTGAATGCAATTTTCTGCATTGAATGCTATTAATTTATTAAAAATACGGTTTTCACTAAAAAGTTTAAAAAAATTAAATTGTGGCATTGAAAATTTTTTTTTTTAATAAATTTTTTTTCTGAAATGTGGAGCCGGTATCCAAAATATGAAAAAATAGAAAATGTATTTTATTTACAAAAAGCTAAAAAATAAATTTGGTAGCTGTAGCTAAAAATATGTAAAAGATATGGTCTAAAAACTGAATCTTGATAACGTTTTAAATCGATATCATTGAAACGGAAAAATTTATCGAATATCTAAAACAAACTCGATATTTTCGCTGTATACACAGACCATCATGCAAAATTTGAAGTCTCTAGCTCTTATAGGTTCTGAGATCGACGCGTTCATACATACGGACAGACAGACGGACGGACAGACGGACAGACGGACGGACAGACAGACGGACAGGGCTAAATCGACTCAGCTCGTCACCCTGATCAAGAATATATATACCTTGTGGGGTCTGCCACGCCTCCTTCTGCCTGTTACATACTTTTTGCACAACCATTATACCTTCATTTCCCATTTTCAATGGGTTCAGGGTATAACAAGTAAGAAAGCTCTAGTCGGGTCTGCCCGACTACGAGATCCCCTGAACCAAGTCCGAGCTGATGTTTTAAACAACTTAGCTTACATCTTTTATCTATACATATTAGAGATGGGCGTCGGGATCGGGATTTTCGGGAATCCCGCGGGTCCCGAAAAAATTTTCGGGATCGGCCGGGATGGGAAAGATTCTGAAAAACTCCGGGACGGTCGGGATAAGAGCTTTATCCCGAAATTCCCGCGGGTCCCGATAAGAAAATTACTAATAGATAAAATTGCTTATATTTATCAAAGAAAAGAAGAATGATATTAACGAGAAATTAATTATAATATAAATCCTGTCATATTTAAGAGAAGTTCAAATATTTTATTATTTTGACAACAATACAATGAATTGCCATTGTTACAAATGCTTGCTAGGCAAGTACTTGATGTTCCAACATCTTCGACAACGAGTGAGAGGGTGTATTGTTATTCTAGTAGAATTTTGAAAGAAAGGAGAACACATCTTAGAGAAGAACATTTTGAGAAAATATTTTTAATTAAAAAATTTGATCTATCAGGAGAGTTCTAAATGTTGGAAAAAAATTTCGGGAAATGTCGGGACCCGCGGGAAAATTGAAATATTTGTCGGGACAATCGGGAGGGAAAATAAAAAATTATTTCGGGACGGGATGGGTCGGGAACAAATTTCTTTCCCGATCCCATCTCTAATACATATTACCTCTGCGCGCTTATACACATGCACACATATACACATGCACACATATACCCATGGACACATATACACATGCACACATATACACATGCACACATTTGTATACACAAGCACACATATACCATGCACACAGAAGCACGCGCGCCGATTACTGCGTAGTTGATTTGAATGAATGTGTGCACACGTACAGGCTGCTGCCGCGTGCTTTTACAATGTTTCCTTTAATAACTTCTGTATTACTTAACGGATTTAAATGCAATTTTCTGCATTGAATGCTATTAATTTATTGAAAATACGGTTTTCGCTAAAAAATTTAAAAAAGTTAAATTGTGGCTTTGATAATTTTTTTTTTATATACCCTGAACCCATTGAAAATGGGAAATCAGGGTATAATGGTTTTGCAAAACGTATGTAACAGGCAGAAGGAGGCGTGGCAGACCCCATAAGGTATATATATTCTTGATCAGGGCGACGAGCTGAGTCGATTTGGCCCTGTCCGTCTGTCCGTATGTATGAACGCGTCGATCTCAGAACATATAAGAGCTAGAGACTTCAAATTTTACATGATGGTCTGTGTATACAGCGAAAATATCGAGTTTGTTTTAGATATTCGATAAATTTTTCCGTTTCAATGAGCTCTCTAGCTCTTATAGGTTCTGAGATCAAGTATGTGCTCTATTGAAATATTTTGGTTGCAGAGCGGGCATGGCCTGGGGGTGCGGTCAATGTAGGATTTGTGGGTGACTTTAGTGTGTCGGAGTCTGAGTTTCGTTATTTTGATTTGGTCTTCGTTCGTTAGAGAAAGTTGGATGTTTTTGAAAAGGTGGTAGCTATTGTATTTGTTGTGGTTTATATTTTAGTACCAGGTGGAAGTTTCTGTTAGATTGGCTTGTATTTTTGATTGGTGTGTTTCTTTAATATATTTTAGTATGTATTTTATGTTGTAGTTATCTTTGCTTACAAGTGGTTCTTTGGCTGCGTTTTTTGCAGCGGTGTCTGCCTGTTCGTTTCCTGTAATTAATACGTATCCGGGTACCCATAGCAGTTTGAATTTTGGGAAGGTTTTTTGCATGGTGTTGCGTATGTGTGAGCTATAACATTCGCTGTTATTCGTATTGGATATATCCAAGTAATAACAATGAAAACAATCAATTATTACAATTTAAATAAAATTTAGATCACCCAAGATGACAAAACCCTATGAATTACCCAAATCACTCTCAAGTTCCACAAGGACAAAATAAAACCTTTAAAAGACAACGCGAAAGTACGAGTGGTCATTCAAAGATGTATAATTCTGAAAATTTTCATCGAGATGCCTCGGAACACGAAAATCAAACCCCTTCATTCGAATCACAATGAATGGGCAAAATTCCAATTGTGTGATACACACAGGTTCATCTATTAATTTGATGGAACAAAACTTTTTAAATTTTCCGTTTAAGCCAAGCCATTTAAATGTGCAAACAATTAATGGCGATGTGCAACTAAAGAAACATTTATTTATTTAACAAATTAAATCTAGTATTTAATACTAAGTTTAATGACAGTTTAACGATCACCAGCTTCTAGGGCCTTCGACTCGCATATTGTTCAACTATGTAAAGAAATCTATATCTTTAGCCCCAAGCAAACTTTGTCCGACTAATCAAATATTTTATTTACACCACTTTTCTGAAAATTATGATATTCTATTAGGAAGAGAATATCTAGAATCTTGCGAAGAATTAATTATAAAGAAAAAGCAGTTATCTTAAGCGATTTTCAGTTTGTTATGAGATATAATCGTGATGAGCCTGTTGAGGACAAGACCGCAATAATCCGCCTTTAACGGAAGATAAACCATTTAATTTTGCCATAAATAGTAAGCTAAAAGAAATAAATGATTTCAGATTAGAGCATCTTAACGATTAATAAAAAACAAAGCTTACTAATATTCTTTTCGAGTTTAATGACATTCAGGACAAAGAAAGTGAGAATTTGGCTTTCACCTGTACAATTAAGCATGCCATTAATACGAAACACGAAAATCCCATTTTTAAACGTCCTTATAAATACCCTCAAACATACGACGAAGAAGGCGAACAACAATTAAAAGAAATGATTGAACAGAATAATGCGAAAATCAAATTCACCTTATTGTTCACCTATTTGCATTGTGCCATCGACTATAGTATCAAAACTTAAATTAAATTACAATCGATGACAAATATCCTATTCCAGTCATGGATGAAAAAATATAAGACAAACTTGGAAAATGTCAATACTTCACTACCATTGTCTTAGCAAAAGGATTTAATCAGATTCAAATGGATTCGGAACGAACATTACGAATATACTCGAATGCCTTTTGGTCTGAAAAATGCTCCAGGAACGTTTCAACGTTGTATGAACAATCTATTAGACAATCTCATCTATAAAGACTTTTTAGTATACATGACTGATATAATTGTATATTCCACTTCATTGGAAGAACACTTCTTATTATTTAAAAAGTGTATTCAGTAAACTCAGAGGAGCGAATTTGAAATTACAAGTTGGCAAAGAAACTGAGTTCCTAGGTGACGTTATAACAACAGAAGGAATCAAACCAAACCCAACAAAAATCAATGCCATATAAAATTTTTCAATGCTAAAAACAACAAAAGAAATTAAATCATTTTTAGGACTGTGGATATTACAGAAAGTTTATTCCTAAATTTGCACACATTGTAAAACCAATGACTTTAAAAATGAAGAAAGGGGCAACAACTAATATTAAGCGATTATATTTCCACTTTTGAAAAATTAAAAATACTAATTACGTCCGATCCAATATTAATTTATCCGAATTTCGAAAAAACATTTTCAGTGACAACAGATGCCAGTAATATAGCAATAGCAGCTGTACTGTCACAAAATCAAAAAACAATTTGTTATGCAAGTAGAACATTAAATGAACATGAAATAAATTATTCCGGTATTAAAAAGGAACTTTTAGCTATTGTTTGGGATACTAAATACTTCAGGTCCTATCTATTTGGTAGAAAATTCGAGATCCTCAGCGATTATAAACCACTAGTTGGCTTGATAATATAAACGAACCAAAAATGAAATTGCAAAGATGGAAAATAAAACAAGTAAGAACGCTCTAGTCGGGTCTGCCCGACTAGGAGATCCCCCTGAACCAAGTCCAAGGTGGTTTTTTAAAAAACCTAGCTTACAACTTTTATCTATAAATATTACCCTCTGCGCACACACATTTCCATGCACACACTAGCACGCGAGCCGCTTACTGCGTAGACGATTTGCCGGCAGGACTATGAGAAATTGATTCTTAAATAACTTCGGTTATCAGCAAGACGAGCTGAGTTGATATACCCATGTCCGTCTGTCTATCTGTCCGTCCGTATGAACGCAGTGATCTCGTAAACCACAAAAGCTAGAGATTTGACATTTTACATATATATTCTTGTATACCATACGCAGTACAAATTTATTTTTTTCGATAACTCATCCTATTTCCTTATTATCGATAGCAATCAATATTTTGACTTTGTTTTTAAGCTATAACTTAAAGACTATAATACCTAGAGATACCAAATTGACTATGTAGGTTTCTGTAATGCAAATACAGATAATTAACTTTTTCAATTTTGGATACCTCCCCCCCTTAGCCCCATAAGTGGAAAAAACGTATTTCAAATACTAGGGAGTTCGCATTTCGCATATATACACCCTTAGATGTCAATATTATGTCATTAAGAAAGTAGATCTAGAACCGAAGTTATTTAACAATCAATTTCTCATATTGCTGCCCAGAATGCAGCCCAAGCGCAGCCGCTAAATCATGTACGCAGTAAGCGGCGCGAGCTACCTTATCAGTCACGCCACCAGCCAAACCACCAAGATCCAATATATAAAACGTATATGCACATACGTGCATATATAACAGCTCTGTACATGACTATATGATTATAAACATGAACAGACATATGTACAGATCAACAACACATAGATCCACTTAAGTTCAGAGTACATTGTACTACATTGTGCACGTGAACTATATACATATATATATACATATATACCAAAAATATATATATATATACATATATACATATATACACATATATATTTATATATATATATACCGACCAACGGTATATGACCCCACGCAGACGCAGAGTCCATTGTAAGTAACACTTTGTATCCATCGAGCAGCATCAGCACTTGAACAGGATGCAGAACCTAAACATAAGCAGAACCTAAACATAAGCACTAACTGCAAGATCAGCAACAAAGGCTTGGCAACCGTCACTTGACATTTTACTTATATATCCACTATTGTATTAGGCTAGTTTCGAATGACACTTGGCAGAATAAAATCAGATTCATGTTGAGAGTCAAACAGACCTGACGTATATTTGTTCTTAATCAAAATCAGAAATCTCCACATACAAAATCCGCAAAGCCGCAACGTTGAGGGACAAGAAGAGCCTTTAAGGAACCTAACATTCCAGGATGTGGAAAATTATTTTTTTAATTTTGTAAGTTTTTCCTAAGTGAAGTGAGAATGAAGTTAAAACATACAAGAATTAAACTAAATTTTAAAAAAAAAAAAAAGAGAAAACAAAGTATGAAACACAAAAATACATAAACATACAAAAATAAAATTAAAAAAAAAAAAACAAATCCAAAAACATACAAAAAATTAAATTGAAATAAAACTAGAGGGATGGGCTAACTTCGGCCATGCCGAAGTTTGGTAATACCCTTGCAATTGCAAAGGATATAGATACAGTTTTTTCTGATTTGCCACGCCCCCATCAATTGGATATATATAAATTTTGGGCAATCTATTAAGCAGGGCAACAGTAACCTATATATAAAATTTTGAAGCTGTACCTATAAGACTTTGGAAGATATAGTTTTCTCCGATTTGCCACGCCCCCAAGGGGCGGATATATATAAGTTTTCATAATTTTGTCGAAACGGTCAAGCCTAACGTCAGCGTCAATTTTTGGAGCTCTAGGTGTAAAATTGTAGAAGATATAGTTTTATCCGATTTGCCACGCCCCTAATAGGCGTAGATATATATTCTTTATCTTTTTTTCTAGGGGTGGTTGATACAAGTATATGTTTAAAGTTTCAAGTCTCTGGCTTTAGCAGCATCCAAAATATTGGAAGATTTATGTTGAGCACTATATAGACATTCCCGATTTGCGATATGCAATATCAGAGAGAGAGAGAGTTCTTTGAGAGCGATTGTCATGTTTTTGTGTGCTCTGCAATTGTTTGCCATTATCGTGTTTTGTACCTTAAAAGAATTGTCAACTTTTGATCATTTTTAATATTTGAGGCAAGTGTTTGTTTTGTGCAATGATATGATCTGTTGATTACAGTGAGTGCATCAGTATTTTGTTTTTACGGCGTCTGCGTGAATATTTATATTATTGTGCTTCTTATTTGCTTTTTTTCGCGTTTCCATTTTTCATACACTTGTTTGTTTGTGTAGTGCTTTCGGCTTTGTGCTCAAAAACGTTCGTGTTGTTGTTTTTCTGCGCTGATTCGTTTTTGCTGTGGAACGATAAATTCTCTTGAGTGTTTACTCTTTCGCCGTTTCTGTCTCTCTCGCCTTTCTTTTGTGCTCTCGCAATTCTTTTCCGTTGCTCTGTAATTCTTTGTTTAACCCCAGTTGGAAATATGTCGTGTTGTAAGAAAACTTGCACATATTGCCAAGCCGTAGATTCTGCACAGACGCAATTTATTAGTTGCTAGCTGTGTCAGAATTTAATGCATGCTAAATGTGCAGGCCTTACAGGGCGCGATTGCGACCGAATTACCGCAACTCCCAAAGCTTGGAGTGGTGGCTTAATTTGGTCTTGTCCAAGTTGTTTGGACAAGCAATTCTCATTCTCTAAAATGTATAATAAATTGAGGATTGATTTTTTTAAATTGAAAAATGTAGCTAAGCAGTTGACTAGCGAGTTCGAAACTAGCAGTGAACGCCTTAGTGAATTCAATGTTGACTGTGCTCCCAAAGCACAATTGGAGATGCAATCATTGCCGGTTACATTTCAATTGCCTCCTTTACCAGCTCCGTCCCCTTTGGTTGTTCAGCCAATTTTATTTCGGTTTCAACAAATGAATTCAATGATATTTCTTCTTCATCTTCTATTGTTGGAGCTATTGACCCGGAATCTTTACGGGCCCGAGCAATAAGAAGGATGGTGTTGATTTTTGACCGGTCTCGTTTCGGAAAAATAAAACATCAACGAAAGTTGAGAGTGACACGACAGATCCTCCTCATATCTCTACTGTCCCTACATTAACAGTTGTTGCTCCGCGCAAACAATTTTTGTATCCAGGTTTTCGGCAGATACTACAGTGGAGTCAGTATCTGCTTATATTTCCATTAAGTCAGCATACCCTGTGTTGATTTCAAAATTCCTTTTCAGGACTCCTCGTGAAATTGCCTCTTTCAAAATCAATGTGCCGGTGGAAATGTTTCCAACTATTTGTGATAACAAATTTTGGCGGAGTTTGGCAACTCTGCTTGTCAAATGCAGACGTGTGAAATTATCGCTGTGAAAAATAAAAATCTTACCTATTTTATTTTTTGCTTTTTAAGTGGTTTATTTGCATTTAGCGGTGCACTTTCGTGTGTTCTAAAGCTAGGACACAACATAACTTTTGGACGCTGCTGTGCGCGGTGTCGGAAATCGGACAAATACAAACATCATTAAAAAGGGTGATATTGCAGTATTCCCTGCCCGATTGGGCAATACGTTACCCCTCTCCCTGCGCGGTGTCGCTCAAGAGGGGCAACAAACGACGCCCTTGTCAGATAATAAATTATAATGGATAATACTCAGAACATCAGCACAACAACTACAACACTTACATTTACTAGTGATACTAGTAATTCGATATACACCACGGCAACGGCACCAACAGCGGCAACCGCCGCAATCAGTTGTGTCAACCCCAGTGGAAGTATGGACAACCATGGAGCTTGCTTCAGACAATGCTGCTCAGACATTGCTCCTCCAACTCTCAGTGGAGCCGCAAAAATGGACTCTCTAGCACTCAGTGCAGCTGCTACAAATTTGGTGGCAGCCCAAAAAAATATGAAAGTCAAGAGGAAGAAACCTTTATCCCAAAACAACAGCTTTAATAGGCCGAGCAAAGATTTAAAACTGGACTTGCCGTCAGCATCAAACAGCAAGCCAAATTCTAGTAATATGTTTGCCTTGCTGGACATGGACATAGATGTAACCAGGGAAAGCCATGTTGACGAAAGCTCCAGAGACACAATTGAAGGCCATAATAATACTTCTGATGCTGCTCAGCAGTATATCAATAATGATGTTAGTGATGCAGCTAACAACCTACAACATATTGTATCTAACACAAATACCGATAATAAGCTTAACGGTACCCCAAAGCCACCGCAAATAGTTGTGAGTATTAGTGACCTTAATGACCTCTTTGAACTCATTATGGAGGTTACTAACATAGATAATGTGGCAGTCAAAGTCAACCAAGGCGAAACAGCCAGAATATTTCCCAAAGATAGTGATACTTATAGAGCTATTGTTAATCATTTTGATGCTATTGGTATTGAGTTCCATACATACCAACTAAAGGAAGAGAAGCCTTACAGAATAGTAGTTAGGGGACTTCACCATAGCACGTTAAACAACGAAATTATTGCAAATTTTAAAAAATATGGTTTTGATGCTCTGCAGGTACATAACCCAAGATCAAGGACTAACAGAGATGAAAAACTAAATATATTCTTCATAAATGTAAGACCTTGCGCAAATATAAATAAAATATATGATATTAAAACACTATGCCGACAAAAAGTAAGGATAGAAAGGATGCGCAAGACATCTGAAATCGCCCAGTGCATGCGTTGTCAGGAATATGGTCACACAGCCAAATACTGCCGTCGTCATCCCAATTGTGCACGATGCGGAGAAGGTCATCTCACCAAGCAATGCGCACGTTCCCCAGATGTTCAGCCTACCTGTATGCACTGTGGTGGAAATCATATGGCAAGCTACAAAGGATGTCAGTGGTATCAGGAGTATCTTAGACGATCAACGGGCACTTCAATAAAGAAACAGTACACATTGACGTCTAGACAGACCATAAGGGAGGCAAAACAAGTAAAGCAGCAACAACCACAACAAAAACAGCAGCAGCAGCACCCATCTCGACAGCAACAAACACAGCAAATGCCTATTAATCCTAGAGTCATTACTGGAGGCGTGTCATATGCTTCAATATTAAAAAACGGCAAAGCACCTGCCGAGCGCCGTCTTCATGATCTTCAAGCGCAATTACAGTTGAAACCAAGGGAAAATATTATGCATCAGCCGCATCCAGTTGACGTTCAGTCAATATTGGAACAACAGCAACAGCAATTTTTGAAATGGCAACAACAGCTGCAACTACAGCAGCAGCAGCAGTTCCTCTTGTGGCTTCAGGAGCAGCGACGAGAACAACAACAGCAAAACATTCTAAGCAATCAACGACTTGAGCGGCTTGAAAATATAGTTCATGTAATGGACAATATAATAAAACAATGGACTGGAGATACATCGACTCATCAGCTCCGCAACAGCGCCTTTGCCCCACAATGAATGCACTTAAGATACTGATCTGGAATGTTAATGGCATTGCAGGTAAAGCCAGAGAAGTTGAGCTCTTCGCGCACAACAACAACATTGACATTCTTCTTTTAAATGAGATTAGACTTAACCGTGGGGGTACAGTCAAAATATACGGGTATACCTTCTACCCAGCTTACAAGCCAGCACGTCACAATCACGGCGTCGGAGGAGCGGCGGTGTTCGTGAGGAATTCTCTCCGCCATTTTCCACAAAGATGTATTGAAACGCAAGCCATACAAATGTCTTCAGTAAAAGTTGCCACAGGTTTGGGAAATATGGAGTTTAGCGCCATATACTGTCCACCAAGGAATAGAATTGAAGAAAGGCACTTCAGTGACATACTCTCTGCTTGCGGCCAAAGGTATCTTATTGGTGGTGACTGGAATGCGCGACATTGGCTATGGGGTGATACATACAATTCACCGAGGGGCCGAGAACTAGCCGAAGCTGTTACAGTCAGAGGAGCTAACATTCTTGCAACAGGATCACCAACTAGATACCCATATGTACCCAGTCACACACCTAGTTGCATTGACTTCGCTTTATACCATGGGATTCCGGATTCTCAAGTAACTATCTGCCAAAGCTGGGACTTAGACTCTGACCATATAGCCCTTGTTATTAATTTGCAAACAGACGGTATCAACCTTAGGCCAAGCCCTCGGTTAATCACTAACCGAACAGACACAATGGCTTTCAGACAACATCTTGAATGCTCCATTCAAATAAATTCAGCTCTGGACTCTGGAGAAGACATAGAAAACGCTGTTGACTTTTTAACTGAAAATATATATACAGCTGCTACTGCCTCAACGCCGCCCAATCCTGTATCACGTCCCATTAGTTATGGCATTATTCTCACGAGAGAGGCTAAAGAGCTAATCAGAACAAAGAGGCGCTTACGAAGAAGAGCAATTCGATCTCAAGATCCTTGGGACCGAATTCTGTGGAACCGAGCAGCAAACCAGCTACGTAACCTTTTAAGAGAGCTCAGAAGTAATTTCTTCGAGCAAAAACTGGCTTCCATGGACTATACCGTCGATGCGAACTACTCTCTCTGGAAATGTACAAAATCACTTAAACGACAACCCTTTAGACAGGTTCCCGTCCGATGTCCTGGTGGTGAACTTGCTAAAAATGAAAGTGAACAGGCTAACGCTTTTGGACACCATCTAGAGACTCGCTTCACCCCTTATGACTTTGCTACGATAGAGCAGACTAGGGAAACTCATCAGAGCCTGCTGACCCCATTGCAGATGTCCCCGCCTATTGAGCCTATAAGAATTGAGGAAATAGCTGAAGCGATACAATCATTGCCGAAAAACAAAGCTCCAGGTATCGACAGGATCTGCAATGCTACGTTGAAGGCCTTGCCCACAAGAGCGCTACTATATATAGTATTAATTTTTAATGCTATAATTAGGCTCCAAGTGTTCCCAAAACAATGGAAATTAGCAGCAATTCTGATGATTCATAAGCCAGGCAAACCAGAAGTTGATCCGGAGTCATATCGGCCAATAAGTCTGTTACCCTCTATGTCTAAATTATTTGAGAGGACTATTGCCAATCGGATTGCTGTCATTTCAAGCCAATTCTTGCCGGATCACCAATTTGGTTTTAGACAGGGACACGGCACAGTGGAACAAGTCCACAGATTGGTGAAGCACATCTTGCAGGCTTTTGACGACTTAGAGTTCTCCAATGCTGTCTTCATTGACATGCAGCAAGCGTTTGATAAGGTGTGGCACGATGGTCTACTGTGTAAAATAAAAAACCTTTTACCTGCACCGTACTACGGCCTATTAAGGTCTTATCTGGAAGGACGACAATTTAAGGTCAAGGTTAAAGACACATACTCGTCCACTTATACAATGAGAGCAGGAGTGCCGCAGGGTAGTGTTCTGGGTCCCCTCCTCTTTTCTTTGTATATTTCTGACATACCCAGCCCTACTTCTCAACATATGGAAGCTCCCTCAAAAGCAATTATTGCGACTTACGCAGATGACATCGCAGTCATTTATAACTCCAAAGATCGCTTAGAAGTAAGCAATGGATTACAAGGGTATCTGGATACTCTCGCAGCTTGGTGCAAGCAGTGGAATTTGAAGATCAACCCGCAAAAAACAGTTAATCCATGCTTCACCCTCAAAAGACTGACGCATACCCCTTCACTACAGCTAGACGGAATTACCCTGGAGCAGCCATCTCAAGCCAAATACCTAGGCATCACATTGGACAAGCGCCTCACTTTTGGGCCACACCTCAAGTCAACAGCCAAGAAATGTCGTCACAGACTGCTACAACTGCGATGGCTCAACAACAAAAAGAGCACCCTGCCGCTGAGGTGCAAGAGAGCGGTATACGTACACTGTATTCTGCCGATATGGCTTTATGGAGTGCAGATCTGGGGAATTGCTGCCAAATCCAATTATAATCGTATTCAAGTATTGCAGAATCGTGTACTTCGGCAGATCACCAACTGCCCCTGGTACGTACGCGGTTCCACACTACACAAAGATCTTAAGCTGCATACAGTTGTAGAACAAATTGGAAGGCACACTAGCAGATACAACGAAAGATTGCTGAGACACCGCAACTCGCTCGCAAGTAGACTTATTCCTGCCCGACCACTAAGGCGACTCAAACGGCAAGGATTTGCCAAAACTCTTGGACGACACTAAGTGTAGATTTTATATAGTATCCTCATGCTGCGTTGTGGGGTTCGGCTCTTTTTAAATTACTAACCCTTGTGTTGTTATGGTACAAAAATGACTGTACGGATTCTACACTTAATAAAAAAAAAAAAAAAAAAAAAAAAAAAAAAAAAAAAAAATAAATTTATAACTTAAATAAAACAGTAAACTCAATATGTGTTTCCAAAATGTATTCAATTGTACAGTTTTCTTTCCTTGCTTTCCAGCAATCTGGATCAATTTAAGCAAGATGTTTCGCAGCAGAAACAAAAGAATGTACACATGCGTTGGCCTTTAAGGAAGCTCTTCGTCGTCACAGAATTTTGTCCAGATTTGCAGAACATTCGTTCTGGATTCCGTTGATGTGGCTGGAATAAAGAACTTGTTTAGCCATACTTTTATAGACCATCTGCGTTATGCCGAGAACATGGAACGTTATTACTTGTTGTATAATTATTTTTATTACAATCATTATCGGATATTATGTAATTACAATTCAATCTAATGTTAAAGCTATATCCAAATTGTTACAGAGTTCGAGACTTATTTTGTTACAGAGTTCACACGTATGTTGTGTCTGTTCAGTTGAGATATCATATTTACATAAAATCTAGTTTGAACATTGCTTTTATACCCTGAACCCATTGAAAATGGGAATTCAGGGTATAATGGTTTTGTGACAATGTATGTAACAGACAGAAGGAGGCGTAAAAAAACTCATAAAGTATATATTCTTGATAGCGACGAGCTGAGTCGATTTGGCCCTGTCCGTCTGTCTGTCCGTCTGTCCGTATGAACGCAGTGATCTCGTAAACCACAAAAGCTAGAGATTTGAGATTATAGATATATATTCTTGTATACCATACGCAAAACAGTTTTTTTTTTCGGTAACTCATCCTATTTCCTTATTATTTATAAGAATCGATAGTTTTGACTTTGCTTTTAAGCTATAACTTATAGACCATTATAGAAAGAGATACCAAATTGACTATGTAGGTTGCTGTGATGTAAATACAGATAATAAATCTCTTTAAATTTTGGATACCTTGCCCCATTAGCCCCATAAGTGAAAAAATAATATAATATACAAATATAATATATATAATAATATAATATAATATTTCGGACACTAGGAGTTGGGATTTCTGTATATATACACCTCTCGATGTCAATGTTACCTGTCCTGAAAAATTTCATTAAGAAAGTAGATATCAAATCCAAGCAATTTAACTAATGAATTTCTCATAATGCTGCCCAAGCGTGGCTGCTAAATTATGTATGCAGTAAGGGGCGCTCGTGCTTGTGTATGTATATGTGTGCGTGTGTATCTGCGCGCGTATAGGGTAATATGTACCGGTAAAAGATGTAAGCTAGATTGTTTAAAACACCCTCGCCTCGGACTTGGTTCGGGGATTTTTTTTTCAAGCAGACCCGATTCAGAGCGTTCTTACTTGTTTATATTTAGATGGTAAAGGAAAATGGATGAAAAACCTTTAGTTGCGACTTAAATAATAACTTAAAACAAGTAAGAAAGCTCTAGTCGGGACTCGCCCGACTACGAATGCAACAGTAAAAAAAATTTGATTTTGAAAACAAAATGTGACAGCTGCGAGAATTGAATCTCGCGACTGCCTGCTTGCAAGCCGTCATCCATTTGCACCACACCCCCCCCCCCCCCCCCCCCCCCCCCCCCCCCCCCCCCCCCCCCCCCCCCCCCCCCCCCCCCCCCCCCCCCCCCCCCCCCCCCCCCCACTAATAAAAGAAGCCACTTAAAATAGCAATGGCGAGAATTACAATGAAACTGAAATTACGATTTAACAAATAAAATTCAAAGAGAAATTCACATATTTGAATGTATAGAATGTAAAAAAAAAAATGTGCACTGCACACGCAGTGCGCGCTTTCACTGCCGCGTGTTTTTGCTGCTTTGTTTCATAACTTCTATGTTACTTAACGGACGTCAATAACATTTTTAGCATTGAATTTTCTCGTTTTACTCGAAAATTAGGTTTACTTAGAAAAATTTGTAAAGACCAAATTGTGGTTTTTATTAATATATTTTTTATACCCTGAACCTGATTGAAAATAGGAAGTCAGGGCATAATTTTTGCAAAAAGTATGTAACAGGCAGAAGGAGGCGTAGCAGTAACTTACAAAGTATATATTTTCTTGAGCAAGGCGACGAGCTGAGTCAATTTAGCCGTGTCCGTCTGTCTGACCATTGACCATATCTTTTACATCTTCTTAGCTACAGTCACCAAATTTTGCACTAAGCCTTTTGTAAATAAAATACATATTTTTTTTTCAAATTTTGCAAAACAAATTTATTAAAACAAAAATTATCAATTTAATTTTTTTAAATTTTTAGCGAAAAGCATGTTTTCAGTAAAATAATTGCATTCAATGCAGAAAATTGCATTCAAATCCGTTAAGTAATACAGAAGTTATTAAAGAAAACATTTTTTCAATTGGCAAAAGCACGCGGCAGCAGCCTGTACGTGTGCACACATACATTCAAATCAACTACGCAGTAATCGGCGAGCGTGCTTCTGTGTGCATGGTATATGTGTGCATGTGTGCTTGTGTGTATGTGTTCATGTGTATATGTGTGTATGTGTATATGCGCGCAGAGGGTAATATGTATAGATAAAAGTTTTAAGCTAGGTTGTTTAAAACATCAGCTGAGACTTGGTTTAGGATCTCGTAGTCGTGCAGACCCGACTAGAGCTTTCCTATTTGTTTAAATTGATTTTGAAAAATATGGAGCCGGTATCCAAAATATAAAAAAATTGAAAATTTTTTTAATCGATATCATTGGAAAACAGGAAAAGTTATCGATGCATCTGAAAGCAAACTCGATATGAGCGCTGTATACATGGACCTTCAGTGCAGAATTCGAAGTTCAGTTCTTATGAGGTTCTGAGATCGACGCGTTCATACATACGGACAGATGGACGGACGGACAGTCATGACGGACAGGGCTAAATCGACTCAGTTCATCGCCCCGATCAAAGACTATATATACTTTATGGGGACTGCACACGCCTCCTTCTGCCTGTTACATACGTTTTTTTTTTAGCAAAACCATTATACCCTGATTTCCCATTTTCTATGGGTTCAGTGTAACACTAGAAGGGAAGGCACTTTTGGCATTACTATCTAGAAATAGTAAGACAAGGGCCCTATTAACTCGTATGTTGAGTTAAATATGATTTTGTAATTATGAACTTGGCTTTTGAGTGAGTGATGAGCTCATCAATCGTTTTAATATTTCATATTTTATGTACGTACATTATCATTGGAAGTATTATAGATTTGTAAATTGTTAACTTATTACCCATTGCATGTGTATATGTGTGCGTGTGAAAAGATGGAAAAGATGGACTACACCGCAGATGCCAACTATTCGCTTTGGAAGGCTACAAAGAGGCAGCCGCTAAGATAGGTGATAATAAAAGGGCCAAATGGTGAAGTGACCCGATTCGACGAAGATCAAGCCCACTCATTTGCATCAAATCTTGAGTTATAGGCTTTGCCACCCTCTTTGCGCTAGTTGACGACGGCAATGTAGACAGGGTGAACTATTGCCTAGGCACACCTATATCTACAAAGCGTAGATCTCCCAACTCGAAACAATACACCCGGATGAGATTCAGGGCTTCTGGACACGATTGGATTATTTATGCAACTTTATAGGCTTTGCCAACTCATGCGATTGACGTTATACGGCGCTGGTTTTTAATGCAATCTTGAGGCTGCAGCACTTCCCTGACTCAATGCAAACTGGCAACAATAACCATTGGTCTACAAGCCTGGCAATCCACCGGATTCGGCAGAACCTTATAGGCCGATAAGTCTTTTGCCTTGCTTCTCGCGAGCATGGGACTGGCTGATGACAAATCGAATGTACTTGTATGTTTCAGCAATGTGCTGCCTGATCATCAATTCAGATTCAAAACTGGACATGCTTTCTATTGAGTTAATCCACGGAGCGGTGAATTACATACTGAATACGTTTGATGGCCTACAATATTCCAACGCAGTTTTTGTCAATGTGCAACAAGCGTTTGATAGAGTGTGGAATGCTGGCCTCCTATCATAGATACACTCCCAGGGGTAGTGCCTCAGCCCTTACTGTACTACGTGTACACGGCAGATCTACCAATACTACCCACACGATGACTCCCGAAAATGGTCTTCTTGCCTCTTACGCCGATGACATCGCCATTCCTATGGCGACTCAAGATGTGACAGCACATTGACGTCGCAGACGGTATTCAAGAATACGTACATTCCCTGGACCGTTGGGCCAAACGATTAAATATAAAATCCTAATGCTGCCAAGTGCCACAATGTTTGTTTTGCTTTGAGGAGAAAAGCGCTCCCAAGTCAGGTAACGTATTTGGGGCTGACATTGGACAGAAGGCTGACTTTGAAACGTTACATCCAGAAGCTAGTTATGAGATGTAAAGCCAGAGCCAAAGAGCTTTACTGGCTGACCTAAAGCAAACATGGTGCGTATAACTGCATCGTTGGTCCCATGTGGTGATATGGCACACAGATTTGGAGCATTGCTGCCAAAACAAGTCGCCGTACAGGTGATGAAAAAACATATGTCTCAGGTCTATTACAAACGCTCCCCGGTACGTTCGAGGCGCAAGAATCTCACAAAGACCTGGCACTGGAGACGGTAGATGAAACAATAAGTCGACATTCAGCGCGATAAAGCCACAGACTCGCCTATCATTAAAACCGTCTAGCACAAGCCCTAGGCCACGAAGTTCTCTCCAGGAGGCTAAAAAAGAGAAACATTTTAGGTATCCCTGGCACCCCTCCCAATATCGCAATAATTTTGGCGCAAACAAAAACTTAAAACGTAGATAGTACTGGAGCTGGTGATTTTTTTAAAATGTAAAATAAATGTTTTGTTCTGGAGGCACTTGGCCCCTGATTCTTGGCAATAAAACTTCTAACGAAAATTAATATACCCTTTTTCAACGGTGTATAAAAATGGAGCCTCAAAGAACCTTTTCTGATTTAAAAAAACGAAATGGGCAAGGAGATGTGGGACTCTTTTCAATAGAACAATGCCAGAATTTATTACAATCTATGCCAAATCGTTCTAAATGTGTTGTAAAGGGCAAAAAGGCGATGTTACTCAATAAAAAAATACATGTTTAATTAAATAGTAAATATTTAATGCACCATACGAATAAATACTGGCCAAATTTTTCTTATCAATTATGAAAAGCATTCAAAGAAATTATTGTTGCTGTTGCTGTTGAAGTTCAACAAACATTTGTTGTTCTAAAATAAAGAGAATAAAATGATCTTTCAGAAAAAAATAGGTTTTGAACTTTAGTATTGAAAATATCGCATGTTAAACATTGACTACGGGTAAAAATGCATGCCGTACGAAATAATAGTGCTCGGGGCTCGTATAGGAAAAATATGAATATTTAAATTTGATTTTGTAATATAAAGAGTTATTATGTCGTTTTATAAATAATTATTTTTCATTTTGGATGTTGTTATAGCGCTCAGAACTTGGAACTTCCTGTTGTGCCAATACTTTTTTGGCTCACTGCATATTCTATAAATTTATTCATTGTCTAACAAAGTCCTCTGCACTAATACATGCTTATAAGTTTACTCTATTCCTTAACTTAATTGACACTAATAATGCAATAATAAAACTAAACAAGTAAGAACGTTGCAGTCGGGCGCCACCGACTGCGTCAGACTCTGTTCCTGTTAAAGGTGTGTAGGCTCAATAAATATGTAGACCGTCCGTCCGTCTGTCCGTATGTTTGAATGCGAGATTATTGAGATTCCTTTTTTGAGCATGTCTTTTACATCAATTTAGCTACAGTCATACAATTTTACATATAGCTTTTTTAAAATAAAATACTATTTTGGTTTTTATTATATATTTTGGATAATGGCTCCACATTTCACAAAATCAATTCAATAAAAGTTCAGTTGGAAATAAAGCCACATTTACATTTTTTTTAATTTTTTAGGTAAAACCGTATTTTTAATAAAATATAAGGATTTATGCAGAAAGTTTTATCAAAATCCATTAAGTAACATAGAAGTTATAAAAAAAAAAAAAAAAACATTTTAATAAATGATAATATCACGCGTCAGCGATGGGAATAGAACCTGGGTCACGCGCTTCGCATGCCACCGACTCTACCCACAACACCACGGCGTCTCTTGCGCCAAATTGAGTTTGGTGTGTTGATTTGGTTAAACAGACTTGCCCCAGTTAGGTCAACTAGAATTTGCTTTAATAAATATAAGGATTTATGCTGAAAATTTTATCAAATCCATTAAATAACATAGAAGTTATAAAAAAATAAAAAAAAAAACATTTTATTAAATGATAATATCACGCGTCAGCGCTGGGAATCGAACCTGGGTCACGCGCTTCGCATGCCACCACTCTACCCACAACACCACGGCGTCTCTTGCGTGGCTATGTGCCAAACTGAGTTTGGAAGTGTTTTGATTTGGTTAAACAGACTTGCGTTGTGGTAGCGAAGACCCTGCTTCAATCCCCAGTTAGGTCAACTAGAATTTGTTTTACGGAGGCTTACATTATGATTATTATTTTTTTTTTTTTTCGTAAATTTTAATTTCATGAACAGTAACCCACATGTCAAATTTGGATGCTCTACGTCTAAGACTGTAGGAGATACAGTTTTACCCTATTTGCCACGCCCCAAATGGGCGTAGTTATATATAACATACATTTTTGGGTAGAGGTAGGATACTAGTATATATATTCCAAGTCCCAACTCTCTGACGGAAATATTGCCGAAATTATCACGGTTTTTGTAAAAGATATAGTAATTCCCGATTTGCCACGCCCCCAGAAGACGTGGATACATAACTTTTGACTTATCTTAAGAGGAGGTCAACAGTATCCCACATGCAAAATTTGGACGCTCTAGCTCCAAAACTGTAGGAGATACAGTTTTATCCGATTTGCCACGCCCTTAATGGGCGTAAATATCTATAATATATATTTTTGATTCCGAGTGATCTACTTGCACATGTATTCCAAATTTCAAGTCTCTAGCTCTTAATACGCTCAAAATATTATAAGATTTATACAAATCGCTATATATATATTCCCGATTTGGTACGCTCCCCAGGGGGCGTGGGTATATAACTTTTTGATCTAACTTAAGGGAAGGTCAACAGTAACCCACATGCCAAATTTGGATGCTCTAGCTTCAAAGCTGTAGAAGATATAGTTTTATCCGATTTGCCACGCCCACAATGGGCGTAGATATATAACCTATAACTTAAAACGTCCGCGTGGTGTACACGAATATATATTCTAAATCCCATTTCTTAGACTGCAATATTGACTAAAATAACAGCGTTTTAGTCTTAATAGATATAGCATTTCCCGATTTGCCACGCCCCCTGTGGGCGTATCGGAAAAATACTCAAACTTGGTCTGACGCGGATAGACACGAGTATATGTTCCAAATTACAAGTCTCTAGCTTCTATAGTGTCCAAATGCTGCGCGTTCATACAGACAGACGGACAGGCGGACAGACGGACAGAGAGCAAGACGGACATTGTACAAATCCAATAGACTCTTTTTCCCTTTGGGAACAGAGTCTAAAATGACACATGATAAGCACCCCATACTGGGAACAGCCACAATAACATTAGTACGTTTACATAGGTAGGAATGTACGCATTCATAACGAGCTATGGAATGGAATGAATTAGCGACGAAGATAAACATATTTAAAGAAAAATTTGAAAAATCATATAAATGTATCAACAAAGATACATTAATAAAAATAAATACACTAATTCACCATACCACAATACTAATTGCTGAATATAATAATATCAGTGAATTGGTAGCTTCAAACAGAAATAGACTTACGAGTGCACATAACGATCAATGTGCAAAAATATTACGCTCACTAGTCAAAAGACTAGAACACGTAGGTAAGAGGCACAACTTTACGTTGCAAATACCTAAAAGCCTTTATTTTCCAATTGAATTTGACCCAAATCAATTCCAAGATTTGGATGGGTCAAAACCAATAGTTGCAATTGAGGATAAAGCGGAAAGTGACATTGATACCCTCGAAGAGGAAGAATTGAATACAATGGCACAAACCATTGTCGAATTCTTAAAGCTAGCTTCATCTTTAGTCCCAGACTTTGATGGAAAAGCTGAGAATTTGCAAAGTTTTTTGGATGCATTGAATCTAATAGATTCATTAAAGAGCAATCATGAACTTTCCGCCGTAAACCTAATAAAAACCAAACTCAAGGGCCATGCCAGAAATCTTATTAGTAATGAGCAATCATCACTGCCAATATTAATAAACTGACCTGTGAAAGGAGAATCAGTAGAAGTTATTTCTGCAAAGCTCCTAACCTTACAACAAAAGAGTAAAACGGCAACCAATATACCCAAGAGGTAGTGAAATTAACTAAGTCTCTAGAAGGAGCTTATATCAATGATGGTTTGTCACCTGATTTAGCTAATAACTACAGCACAACACTCGCTGTAAAAGCTCGCGTCAACACTCGCTGACTCAGAACTGCTCTATTGATAGGGTAAAACTTATCATGCAGGCAGGCACATTCAATAATATGAATGATGCAATTTCTACCGTAAACAGCTGTACCGAAGCAACAGGACAGTCAAATACTTTACTGTACTACCAACAGCGTCAAAATGGGTACAATCGAGGCAACCGAGGTAATTACCGAGGAAGAGGTAATAGCCAAAATAACGGTTACCAATATAATAATAACAGAAATAACGGGGCCAAGGCCAAAATACTGGTGCAGATATTTCAATCATTAAAGAAAATTCTGATGTCTTTTATGACATCCAACTCAATAAAATAATAGACATTCGAGGCATAGGAGAAGGAGTAATAAACTCCAAAAGACTAGCCTCAATTGAACTACAAACAGACAAATACATTATTCCATACAAATTTCATCTACTTCATTCACATTTCGCAATCCCTTGCGATGGAATAATAGGATTAGATTTCATAAAAAAAAGTTAATTGTCAATTAGATTACAATAGTTCCGAGGATTGGTTTATAATTAGACCGCACAACCTAACGTATCCTATCTATGTTCCAATAACATTTAGTTCTGGTACTAATTCAACACTTCTACCAGCAAGATCCCAAGTTATACGCAAAATAGAGTTGTCCTCAGAAGAAGAAAACATTAAATTCCCAATCAAGAAATTAAACCGGGTGTTTATGTTGCAAACACGATTGCAACAGCCCAGAATGCTTTTGTTCAATTTTTAAATACTACAGATACATGCCAATTAGTAAGCATTAACAATTTAAAATTCGAATCACTTTCGAACTACGAGGTAGTTCAAAATCTCAAAGACAATAGAAAAGAGTCTGTAATTAATAAATTAAAGAAACATTTTCCAACTTTGTTTAAGAAACAACTTGAAGAGATATGCGTGATTCCAGTACAGTGATGTGTTCGGACTTGAAACCGCCAATCACAACCAACAATTTCTGTAAGCAAAAATTGAGACTTAAGGATGATGAACCCGTGTATGTAAAAAACCATCGATGTCCGCATAGCCAAATAGAAGAAATCCAGCATCAAGTTGGAAAGCTAATTGAGCAAAAATATTGTTGAACCATCTGTTTCACCATATAACA